>CM053030.1:85211765-85364265 GCA_028564925.1 Lithobates sylvaticus
GTGGGCACAGGGTGTGCCAGGTTTGCCTGTCTGGTTTAGATTCCCCCTGTTTAAACCCCTGATATTTCAGCAAAGCCCTGTAACGGGGCTCATAAAAAAAATTGCCAGAAAATAATTACACAAATAAAATTGCAAAAAATAGTTTAAAAAAAATAATACAAATAAAAACTACCGACACCAATCTTTGCCCTACTGACACCATCCACTGCCCCAGTGGCACCAATCTCTGCCCTATTGACACCATCCACTGCCCCAGTGGCACCAATCTCTGCCCTACTCACACCGTCAGTAGATATATACATGCATGTGTTTGAGCTTTAAGGTGCACACCCTAATGCAATAGGCTGTGCACACCTATAGTCAGTGGTGTCACTGGAAGGAAAAATGTCACTGTGTCAGTGGTGTCACTGGAAGGAGAAAATGTCACTGTGTCAGTAATGTCACTGGAAGGAGAAATGTCACTGTGTCAGTGGTGTCACTGGAAGGAGAAAATGTCACGGTGTCAGTGGTGTCACTGGGAGGAGAAATGTCACTGTGTCAGTGGTGTCACTGGAAGGAGAAAATGTCACTGTGTCAGTAATGTCACTGGAAGGAGAAATGTCACTGTGTCAGTAATGTCACTGGAAGGAGAAATGTCACTGTGTCAGTGGTGTCACTGGAAGGAGAAAATGTCACGGTGTCAGTGGTGTCACTGGGAGGAGAAATGTCACTGTGTCAGTGGTGTCACTGGAAGGAGAAAATGTCACTGTGTCAGTGGTGTCACTGGAAGGAGAAAATTTCACTGTGTCAGTGGTGTCACTGGAAGGAGAAAATCTCATGGTGTCAGTGGTGTCACTGGAAGGAGAAAATGTAACTGTCAGTGGTGTCACTGGGAGGAGAAAATGTCACTGTGTCAGTGGTGTCACTGGAAGGAAAAAATGTCACTGTGTCAGTGGTGTCACTGGAAGGAGAAAATGTCACTGTGTCAGTGGTGTCACTGGAAGGAGAAAATCTCATGGTGTCAGTGGTGTCACTGGAAGGAGAAAATGTAACTGTGTCAGTGGTGTCACTGGGAGGAGAAAATGTCACTGTGTCAGTGGTGTCACTGGAAGGAGAAAATGTCACTGTGTCAGTGGTGTCACTGGGAGGAGAAAATGTCACTGTGTCAGTGGTGTCACTGGGAGGAGAAAATGTCACTGTGTCAGTGGTGTCACTGGAAGGAGAAAATGTCACGGTGTCAGTGGTGTCACTGGAAGGAGAATTCCAATTCCTTCCCCCACCACCACTTCCTCACTACAACCCCCCCCCCCCCATCCTTACCCCAATACAGACCCCCCCATACAGAGCTCCGCCCTCCACCCCGTACAAAGCTAACTCACAACACAGAGGCTTAATGATTGGGTTTAGATATATAAAATAAAGATATAATAATAAAAGTCACGTTACCAGCACTGCAGGATCATACGACAACCTATCCTACAGGACAGGTAAGTGCTTCAGCCCTTGTATTATTCATTATTCATCCTTCCACAATAAGATAAATAGACAACATACATTTAAGAAAATATTTGAATGTAGAACTGATTTCAATTAAAATTGAGGGATGGCCAAAAATATTTTTTTGTTAATTGCACGGTAAAAATAAGGTATTTCTAATGCTGTGTCCCCCATCTCTGGCTGCTGCAGCGTTTGGTAAATACTCACTTTTATTCAGGCAGCGGTATCCTGTTGATACCGAATGTCCCGTGCCTAGGCTTAGTGCTGGGGCAAGGTCTTCTAGAGCCCAGGGCGAACATGCCAACTGTGCCCCCAAACCCCAAGATGTATGAGCATTATGTGTAAGCAACCCCCCCCCCCACCCCCCCCCCCCAAGATGTATGATCATTATGTGTAAGCAACCCCCCCCCCAAGATGTATGAGCATTATGTGTAAGCAACCCCCCCCCCCCAAGATGTATGAGCATTATGTGTAAGCAACCCCCCCCCAAGATGTATGAGCATTATGTGTAAGCAACCCCCCCCCCCCCCCCCCAAGATGTAGGAGCATTATATGTAAGAAACCCCCCCCAAGATGTATGAGCATTATGTGTGAGCACCCCCCCCCCCCAAGATGTATGAGCATTATGTGTAAGCAACCCCCCCCCCAAGATGTATGAGCATTATGTGTAAGCAACCCCCCCCCCCCCAAGATGTATGAGCATTATGTGTGAGCACCCCCCCCCCCCCCCAAGATGTATGAGCATTATGTGTAAGAACCCCCCCCCCAAGATGTATGAGCATTATGTGTAAGCAACCCCCCCCCCCCCCCCAAGATGTATGAGCATTATGTGTAAGAACCCCCCCCCCCCCCCAAGATGTATGAGCATTATGTGTAAGCAACCCCCCCCCCCAAGATGTATGAGCATTATGTGTAAGCAACCCCCCCCCCCCCCCAAGAAAAGAAAATTAAGCACTAATCTGCATGCTTATCCTCTAAGGATAAACTCTCCCTACTCCCAGAACAAATCCGCTTCCCCTACTGAGACCCCCCCCAGTACAAATGCTCCCCCAAAAAACACAACTTCTAGCACAAATCTTCTACCGTTCAAGTCCATCAAATTTCCTCTCCGAGTACACATCTTACCCCCCCCATCCACCCCACTTCAAATACCCCCCATCTCTCCCTTCTAACTCAACCCCCCCCCCCCCAAAAAAAAACACGTCCCCTCCTAGCAATAATTCCCCTATTCATCCCTACTAGTAAAAATCCCCCACCCCAAAAAATATCCCCTCTTAGCACAATTTAATTTTCCCCCCTACCATATCACCTCTTCTAGCACAAACCCCCAAATCAACCCTCCTTACACACATCCTCTTCCCCCCTCTCAACACAAATCCTCCTAAATCACCACTCCTACCACCCCCCCAAATTTCCCCTCCTAGAACCATTCTTACCCCCTGCTTCCCCCAGAATTTCCCCTCCCAACACATATCACTTCACCCCCAATCTCCTTGTGGTGCCCCTCCACCTCACATGATACCACAGTGCCCAGGGCAGCCGCCCCTCCTGCCCACCCCTTGTCCCAGCCCTGCTTAGGCTTGTTGGTCCGGCTGCACTGATCACTGTGGGTCACCTGGCACCACCTCCATTCATAAAAAGCCTTGCTTCTTTTCAATGAATAAAAGGCCATCTGTAATTGGAAGAGGTGAGATTGGGAAATTCATCCGCATCTCCTCCATTCATAAAAAAACCCTTGCTTCTTTTCAATTAATACAAGGTCCTCTGTGATTGGAATAGGGGAGAACTTGACTTTCATCCACACCTCCTCTAATCACAGAACACCGTGCACTGATTTAAAATAAACAATGCCTTTTATGAATGGAGGAGATGCCAAGTAAGAAACCCACAGTGATCAGTGTACTAAGTGTATTGCACCTGGAACTACAAGCCTCAGCACTGGGTGTTCAGCATTAACCAGAGCCTGTCACCTGAGTAAAGTAAGATACTGTATGTAACAAATCCTGCAGCAGCCGGAGATTTGGCGCACATCATTAGCGCTAACTTATTCCTACTATGCAAATGAAGCAACAGGCCCACATTTTAGCCATACATATCCACACTAACACAAGTACTGACACCTAAGGAATGACGAGTTATTATTATTATTATTATATTATCATTATACATGATATACTGTATATAGCGCCAGCAGTTTGCACAGCTCTTTACAACATGAAGACAGACAATATAGACAGTCACCATATAATTCAATACAGGAGGAATTAGAGGGCCCTGCTCATTAGAGCTTACATGCTAAGCCCCCGTACACATGGTCAGAAAATCCGAGCAGAAAATCCGTCAGATTTTTTCCGACTGACTTTTTCCGAAACTGGTGTTGCATACACACGGTCGGACAAAGTTATCGGAAAATCCGATCATTCCGAGCATGATGATATTTGTTCGTTAAGACGGGACTTTGTTCACGTCAGTAGCCAATAGCTTTGGTCTCGTAACTTGATCTGAGCATGCGTGGCACTTTGTCCGTCAGAATTCTCTACACACGATCGGAAAAAGTCGAATTTTTTCAAAAATTCCGACGGGAAAAGTCCGATGGAGCCCACACACAGGCGGATTTTCCGACAACATGGTCCGATCGGACACTTTCCGTCAGAATTTCCAACCGTGTGTACGGGGCATTAGAGGGAGGGTACAAAATGTAATAACTGTGGGGGATGACCTGATGACAAAAGTAAAACTAAAAAACATTTTTTTTTTCCCCCGAAAGGGAGACCCCCATGAGAGAAGGTGAACCAAGCCACAAGGCCTATGTCCACCCCCATCCCAAGACGTTCAGGGTAGGCCTGAGGACCCACACCCTACTAATCACACAGTGACAAACGTGAACACCAAACAAAAAAAAAAATACAAAAAAGTGACAAACAATGGGCTAAAATAAATAGGAATGTGGGGAGAAGGAAGTGGGAGAAGTAAAAGAGGGACCATTGTGCAATACAATGGCCAGGCCCTTCAAGCAGGATAGGCTTCTCTAAAGAGGTGCATTTTCAGGGATTGCCTATAGGTGGATAGATTAGAAGGCAGTTGGACACATTGGGGTGAGGAGTTCCAGAGTGTGGGAGAGCCTCTGGGGAAGTCCTGGAGGTGACCATGGGAGGAGGTGATAAGAGAGCTCGAGAGCAGGAGGTCCTGGGAGTACTGAAGACAACAGTTTGGTTGGTATCTTGAGACAAGGTTAGTGATATAGCTGAGGGCATGTTTGTGGATGAGCTATGGAGCTATTTGTTTCTTAAACCCATGTGTGCTTACAGTATTGTTGAGTATATTGCCAATGTTACTAGTGCTGCTTATCACATGGGGGAACAATAGAAAATAAACAGGTTTTTCGAACCCTCTATGAGCAGTTGCCTAGAAGCAGTGCACGGGAGAACATAAACTTGAGATCTTCACTCAATTTAGCCATTTTCTTGAATCTTATACCTTTGAGCAGATAAAGTTGCATATTGTATTACTGTACCAAGCCAAAGCGGAGCCAACGTCAGGTCCAGGACAGTGCTTGGAATACGCGCCGCATTATACAATCTACAGTAAAAACAAACAAACTACCCGGTGCTAATTTAGCCCATTGAAAGGTTGCCACAATACATCTCAATGACCTTCTCCTTTGAAGGACACACTTTCTGGTCACCTATAACAAAGCTAAACTAGACAAACAGGTCGTTATTTTGTTGCTAAGGTTTGCATCTGTATGGCTTAGTTTACCCAACAATTACCATTCATATTACTGACCTCTTCATCACACTCCAAACAAGTCTTAACAAAAGTAGCTAATAATCTTAAACTTTGTCTATGGTGTCATTTCGAGATGGACCTTTTTACAGTAAATATACACCTACAAAAGGTTACTACTTATACTGTAGAGATCAAGTTGAGGTAGTTATCTAGCCATTTCCACAAAGGGACATGTTAAAGCGGACCTTCAGTCATTTTTTCAACTTTCTATCCATTAAATCTTCTGCCCTTGTTGTTGTTTTAACTTTGGATCGTTAAACCTTTTTTTCTGCCAGTAAATACCTTATACAGCCCACTCCCTGTTTCTTGTCTGGTAAAAAGCCTAAGCTTATGACATCATGCACAGCACTCACTCTAAATTTTGTGAGAGTTTACCAGGAAGGAAGGAAGGGGGTGAGTCATAAGTGGGCCAATGAGAGCTGCAGAGCTGGAGGTGTGCCTCTGTGTGTCTGTGTAACTCCAGGAAGTGAACAGGCAGCAGCTTCAGCTGCCCACAGTTAAAATTGATGCAGCCAGACTCAGCGGAGGGAGATTTCTGCAGCATATTTGCAGCATATATATATATATATATATATATATATATATATATATATATATTATATATATATATATAATAATATGCAAAGTGGTTGGAGGAAAGCTTCAGAATGGCAAAGATGTTTTTATTACAAATTATGTGAGCAGACTTCAGTTCCTCTTTAAAGCGGTGTTTCAGCTAAAAAAAAATTTTTTTTTTAAAAGTCAGCAGCTAAACAAAAAGTAGTTGCTGACTTTTAATAAGTACACTTACCCTCCCAGGGTGCCGGCGATGTCGTTCGTGGAGGCCAAGATGTCCCTCGGCGCTCTGGTCCCAGTGCCGCCATCCTCAGTAAGGGAAACAGGCAGCGAAGACTACAGCTTCACGGCCCGTTTCCTACTGCGCATGCGCAAGCCGCGCAGCGCTTTGTGAATGGGACGCGCTGTGTTAGAAAACACACAGTTCCCAGAACACAGCGCGCCCCATTACCCAGAAGACGTCGGTAAGGAGGACAGAAGGTAGAAGATCACAGCGGCGTAGGAAGGAGGCAGATTAGGAAGACTGCCTAGCAACAGGGATTTCGGATCAGGTAAAAATTTTGCACAGAACAGCCCCGGAGCCTACTCTTCTCGGGTCCCTCTTTGCTGCTCCTGGCCCCTCCCTCCTATTGAGTGCCCCCACAGTCAGCAGCTTCCTATGGGGGCACTGGAACCGAATCATAGCTCCGTGTTTCCATTCAGACACAGAGCCCAGAACCGGCCCTACCCCCTCTCTCCCCTGATTGGGACTGACTTTGATTGACAGCCGCAGGAGCCAATGGCACCGCAGCTGTGTCTCAGCCAATCAGGGGGAGTGTCCTGGATGGCTTAGACATTCATGGACATCGCTGGGGAGAGATGGGGCTCAGGTAAGTAATTAGGGGGTGCTGGGGTGGCTGATACACACAAAAGGTTTTTTAACTTAATGCATAGAAATGCATTAAGATAAAAAAAACTTCTGCCTTTACAACTTCTTTAAGGACCAGAAGATTTGCCCCTTTAATGACCAGGCCATTTTTTGCGATACGGCACTGCGTCGCTTTAACTGACAATTGCGCTGTTGGGCGACGTTGTACCCAAACAAAAATGACGTCCCTTTTTCCCACAAATAGAGCTTTTTTTTGGGTGGTATTTGATCACCTCTGCGGTTTTTATTTTTTGTTCTATAAACAAGGGCGACAATTTTGAAAAAAAAAAACAATATTTTAATAAATATCCAAAAAACTATTTCTTTATCAGTTTAGGCCAATATGTATTCTTCTACATATTTTTGGTAAACAAAAATCGCAATAAGCGTATATTGATTGGTTTGTGCAAAAGTTATAGCATCTACAAAATAGGGGATATATTTATGGTATTTTTATTATAATTTTTTTTTTTTTTTTTACTAGTAATGGCGATGATCAGCGATTTTCAGCATTGCGGCGGACAAATTGGACACTTTTGACACTTTTTTTGGACCATTGACATTTATACAGCGATCAGAGCTAAAAATGACTGTATAAATGTCACTGGCAGGAAGGGGTTAAACACTAGGGAGCGATCAAGGGGTTAAGTGTTACCTAGGGAGGTGTTTCTAACTGTGGGGGGAGTGTAATGACTGGAGGAGGAGAGAGATCGCTGTTCCTGATCACTGGGAACAGCGATCTCTCTCTCCTCCCCTGTCAGAACGGGGATCTGTCTGTTTAATTGACAGATCCCCGTTCTGGCTCTCTGATTGAGCAATCGCGGATGGCCGGCGGACATTGCGGCAGCCAACCACGTGCATCGGCTCTTATGTCGCGCCTTGGGCATGCGCGTGTGCCCCCTTTACCGCTTAAAGCAGCCGTTGTACAGAAGTCCCCTAGTACCTACACTTTCTTAGTGCAATGAAGTGAACCACAACGCTCACACCTATGTTTTGTGGTGTGCGAAAGGGCAGGTGCATTTTTTTATTTGTTTATTACAGGTAATTATATTGCGCAGTAAATTTATGCAGCGCTTTACATACATATATTATACATTCATATCAGTCCCCACTCTCAAGGAACTTACAATCTAAGGTCCATAACTCATAGTCATATACTAGGGACAATTTATACAGGAGCCAATTAACCTATCAGCGTGAACTGATAGACTTCAGATCACAGAGTCTCGATGGAGAGCAGATATCCCGGAGTTTATACAGGTCCCCAAAGTTATCTCTTCCAGAGATAAGGTTATTCAGACCAAAGTTCTTTATCGTTCATATTATTCCCCCGTCTTCTCTTCTGTTTAAGTAAATTGTCCTCCGCTGTTTGCTCTAAGTGCTCCTTGGCGGATGGCACATTTTATCACATGGTTTGGGCATGTCCACCTATTCATGTCTTTTGGTCTGAAGTCACTGCATTCCTTACCTCACTTACTCAGCCTAATATCTGTAATGCCACGTACACACCGTCGGAATTTCCGATGGAAACAGTCCGATGGGAGCTTTTCAACGGATTTTCCGACCGTGTGTATGCCCATCGGTCTTTTTCTGTCGGAATTTCCGACGGACTTTGGATTGAGAACCTGTCTCAATTTTCCGACGGAAAACCTTTCTATCGGATTTTCCGATCGTGTGTATGCAATTCCGACACGCAAAATTCCGACGCATGCTCGGAAACAATTCGACGCATGCTCGGAAGCATTAAACTTCCCTTCTATAGTGCTGTCGAACGAGTTTTATGCCGCTGTGTTACAGACCGCCGGAGTTTGGTGTGATCGTGTGTAGGCAAGACAGTTTGAGCAAAATTCCGTCTGAATTCCGACGGGAAAACCATCAGAGCTTTTTCCGACGAGAATTCCGACCGTGTGTACGCGGCATAAGCCTTTACATTGCTTATTTGGTTATATAGACGATAAATGTCTTACCCGATACACAAAACTTTTTGTATGTTTGGTTTTGTTTTATGCCAAAAAAATCCATAGCAATGCATTGGAAAAAAACAGGCACCTCCTACATTAAACTCTTGGCTTGCTCTGGTCAATCAAGCCACCCCGTTATACAAACTGACCTATGAGGCTAGGGGTTGCCCTAAAAAAATCTCACAAAGCCTGGACTCTATGGGTAGAACCCATTACCATTATTCAACCTGTTACTTGAGATGTACATTTGGACCAGGGTCATTTTGATATATACCGTATTTATCGGCGTATAACACGCACTTTTTCCCCCTTAAAATCGGGGGAAAGTCGTGGGTGCGTGTTATACGCCGATACCCCCCCAAAAAAATGACAAAAATGGCAAGCGTCGCTGAAAAATAGCAAGCGCTGCCGAAAAAACCTGAAGCGCGGCCGAAAAAGAACGAAGCGCGTAGTCCCGCCTCCCTGCGCTCGCTCCGGAAACAGCAGGGAGGTGGGACCGCGAGCTTAGCCGTCCGAGTCGGCTCTGCTTTTTCCGGGGGCGCTTCGGTCTTTTTCGGTCGTGCTTCGGGTTTTTTCGGCGGCTCACGCGACAGAGCATCTCGGCGGCGGGAAATTTAAACCCGCAAAAGACAGAAAATGACGCTGGCAAGCTACAATGACGCTGGGCAAGGCTGCAATGACGCTGGGCAAGCTACAATGACGCTGGGCAAGGCTGCAATGACGCTGGGCAAGGCTGCAATGACGCTGGGCAAGGCTGCAATGACGCTGGGCAAGGCTGCAATGACACTGGGCAAGGCTGCAAATGACGCTGGGCAAGGCTGCAAATGACGCTGGGCAAGGCTGCAAATAACGCTGGGCAAGGCTGCAAATGACGCTGGGCAAGCTACAGTGACACTGGGCAAGCTACAATGATGCTGGGCAAGCTGCAATGACGCTGGGCAAGCTGCAAATGACGCTTAAATGTAAGTTGTTTTTTTTTCCCTAAACTTCCCTCCTAAAACTTTTTTCCTTAAAATGCCCTCCTAAACTTGGGGTGCGTGTTATACGCCAGTGCGTGTTATACGCCGATAAATACGGTAAGCACTGTTGCAGGTTGCAGGTATAGACTGTAGCCTGGGAATGTTTCTGTAATCTTTCTTTTGTATTAATTTCTTTTACTCCTTGGAAAACATATAAATGAAGCTTCCATGTATCTGTACTTTGCAATTGTTATCCTGATATATGCTGATGTTACATTGAATGGACGTTAACTTTTTGTGTCATACACCGTTGCTCTCGTTTGCATATTTTTCTTCTAAAACGAATAAAGCTACCTTTAGAAAAAAATAAAAAAACAAACAAAAAAAAACTACCAGAACATCCAAACTCCAGGCAGGTAGTGCTGAGATTGGGATTTGAACTAATGACTGTAGTGTTGCTAGGGCAAAAGTGCCTACCACTTAGCCACTGTGCTACCTGTATTTGTTTACACTGTATAAGTATGTCGGGGAGCCAATCGAATAAATTGCAATACACTGTAATGCGCATATTCTGTGTAAGTTAGTATGTGTAAAATCTTAAGTCTTCAGCTCATCCTTTACCGTTTTTAACAGAAAACATCCTTCACAGTTACTATTTTGCATGTATGGATTCAGCAAATGACCCAGGGCTCGGGTATTTCTCTAGACAATGCAAAAGTCCTCTGGAGGCCAATGGTAGGTGAAGGAATGAACTTGGTCAACCCAGAATGAGAAAAAAAATAGAAGACCTCCATATGGTGCAGGTCAAAAATTAGGAGATTTATTCTTAAAAGTACAAAACATCAGTGATAGATGTGTACAAAAAATTTAATTTTCTTAGTGATCACAAGATCCATTTGAAGTCCGACTAAATTAGTTTTGTACTTTAAAAATAAATCTCCTAATTTTTGACCTGCACCATATGAAGCTCTTTCATTTTTTTCTCATTCCGGTTTGACTGAGTTCATTCCCTCACCTACCATCGGCCTCCAGAGGAATGTTCCATTGGACGGCAGTCCCTTTTCTTGTCTGGAGAAATAGCCGAGCCCTGGGTCTTTTGCTGAATCCATACGGCCGACAAGTGGACCTACCTCGTTTGGAGCGACCATCTTCAAGGTTTCTGCTACACCCGGCACATCTCTAGATCCCAAGGCGTTCAGCCTATATGAGCCTGATTGACCCACTGACGATGGCAAGTGAGTCCAACTTGTTTGGTAAGAGTACCCACTCACATCTTCATAACAGAGGTCTCACAGCCACATTCACTTTGTTGCAAATACCACTATCCTTGATAGAGGATTCACCAGTCATTTATTTGATGGACCCACTTTTTCAGGAAATTAATTTATATGATGCAATTTTGAATTCCATTTCCACAGATTTGCCCTTCGTATATGTGAACATTGGACTCATACCTTGATGTTTGCATCACACGTATATATGTTGTATACAATGATATTTTCAGTATTTCACTGTTACGTTGTTTTATGTTTAGCGCTACACTCTGTTTTCCACATTTGGCTAGGACTTTGTTTTAGCAGCTTGTTTTTTCTTTTATTTAGCGCTGTATTCTCCCTTACCACTCCCATTACATTTTGCATTACTTGCTCCTCCATTTTATATTGTAAGCTCTCATCAGAAGGGCCCTCCTCATCCCCTTGTATTTAATTGTAACTGTATTGTCCCCCTTTATTTTGCAAAGCGCTGTGCAAACTGTTGGCTCTATTTAAATCCTACAGTATATAATAATAATGTCCTCATGCATGTCAACATGCACAGCCAAGTGTAAAGCAGTCACGAGAGGATTCAAATGGAACACCAATCTGAAGATCATTTTTTTATTCTGGTGATTACAATCTATCAACTGATCACAGAATAAAAATGTCAGGTGAAATCATGTCATTAGGAAGATTATCATCAGGTACAGGATTTGTACAGGTTTTTCACATCTCTTTTCATGGAAATGAAGTTGCTACAAAGAGTAAACATGTAGGACAGCCCATGATCTTTATCTGAGTGATGAGTAAAATTCAGGAAACTTGTATAGTTGTCAGGATTTTGTCCCTTACCAAAATAGAACAGCTGCATAAAAACAATAGCAAGCATTTACAAAAGGGAATAATTAAAAAAAAAAAAGATGCCAGTGCCCAGTCACAGGGGAGGTACATTAAAGAAGAACTACTGCCAAAAAGGGTCTTTAGGCCCCTTTCACACTGGGGCGGTTTTCAGGCGGTACATCGCTAAAAATAGCGCCTGTACACCGCCTGAAAAAAACGGCCCCATTCACTCCAGTGTGAAAACCGGCGGGCTTTCACACTGGAGCGGTGCGCTAGCAGGATGGTAACAAAAGTCCTGCTAGCAGCATCTTTGGAGCGGTATAGGAGCGGTGTATTCACCGCTCCTATACCGTTCCTACCCATTGATTTCAATCGGACACCGCGGTAATACTGCGGCAATACCGCTTGCGGGGGGTAAAACTGCCCCGCAAGCGGCCGAATACCGTGGCTAAAACGACGGTAAAGCAGCGCTAAATATAGCGCTTCTTTACCGTCGCCGCGGCTCCCGCCCCAGTGTGAAAGGGGCCTTAGTGTTAAAGTAATACTAAAGGCTTTATTTATTTATAAATGTCTCTTAGGCCCCTTTCACACTGGGGCGGTGAGCCGCGGTGACGGTAAAGCAGCGCTATATTTAGCGCTGCTTTACCGTCGTTTTCACCGCGGTTTTAGGCCCCGCGCGGTGCGGTTTTAACCCCCGCGAGCGGCCGAAAAGGGGTTAAACACCCCCCGCAGCGCGCCGCCTTAGCGGCGCTTTGCGGCGGTATTGCCGCGGTTTCACCGCGGTGTCCCATTCTATTCAATGGGAAGGAGCGGTATAGGAGCGGTGAACACACCGCTCCTATACCGCTCCAAAGATGCTGCTAGCAGGACTTTTTTTGTCATCCTGCTAGCGCACGGCTCCAGTGTGAAAGCCCGCCGGCTTTCACACTGGAGTTAAAGGGGCAGGATTTTTTCATGCGGTGAACAGGCGCTATTTTTAGCACTGCACCGCATGAAAAACGCCCCGGTGTGAAAGGGGCCTTACTAAATACCTTAGACTGTCTACTTTCTAAAAAGGGGTCATTTGGAAGATATTTGTACCGTCCTGGTGTTTTCGGGCCTCATGAAATGAGATAGGCCATCAGTTCATCTGGACTGATCAATCTTCAGATTATATGTACAATAGTTTAGGAACTCTATTTCCTACAGACTAAATAATATACACTGATTTGGCTTATTTTCACAAAAAAATGTAGCAGAATACATTTTGGCCTAAGTTTATGAAGAACAATTATCTTGCAAAATTGTATAACAGAGATGAAGAAAAATGCATTTTCTTTTTCAAAATTTGCAGTGTTTTTTCATTTATTTAGCTAAAAAACTGTAGTGTTTAAACACCACCAAAATAAAACTCAGTGTTGCATGACCGTGCATTTGTCATTCAAAGACAGCTCTGAAAGCTGAAAATTGGTCTGGGCAGGAAAGAAGGGGGTGAATGTGCCCTATATTGAAGTGGTTAACCTGGCCATATATAAATGTGAAAAAACTTTTCCCGCTATCCCTGTGAATAAACCACCTATTACTCAACTCTATATGCTATAAGAGGCAGCTTACACCACTATGCATCCAACCACCTGTACAAAATACAATGAATTAGGGCTGTTACTGATTAAAATTTTCGTGTTCGATTAATCGATTTATTTTTTAATCGATTAATCGACTAATTTCGATTAATTATAACGCACATACAGATCCAACTACTTTTAGCTGATCTCCTTGCATTGCAACTCTGCATTAGTCAGTGGTAAATGTGCTATACACTATATACAATCACCCGACACTAGTTAGTTTCCACAATCTATGACTTAACGTCACAGTTCACACAAATACATTTTAAATTCAAACTGTAGCACTGACGTAAGTAATTTTTTTTTCCACAGTAGCGTGACAATCCCTCCACCTCCGGTCTAACTAATCACTCTCACCTTATGGCATGGATCCCTGTGCAAACAGGTGGTCATGCAAGCGGGTATCAAAAGGGTTAACACGGACCATAAACTTCTCTCACGTCTCCTTAGATCTCAGCAAGGATGCCAGGTCATGGGTAGAAAGAAAAGATCTAAGTGCTCACCGCTTAAGTATAAGATTAAATTTTTGTGTTCAAATACAAACTACTCACATAAAGATGATAAAAACACAGCATGTAAAGCCGACAATCGTGTTAGTTCCATAGGGCAGTAGTGGGTGACGTCATGCGTAGCTCCTCCCCTGTACGCGTTATGTTCAATCAGAACTTTGACGTCACCGGACTCCTCCCCCCTTCCCTTCGTTAGCAGACGGAGGCACTTGGGGAAGGGGCGAGGAGTCTGGTGACGTTGATGTTCGTGATGTCACTGGATCTCCGACGGAACTCCCTGAAGACCCGGAAGCCAGCGGAGAGGTAAGTATCGATCAAAAGAATTTTGATCGATCAAAAAAATTAACAATTATTCGAGGAATTAATCTTTCATTTTCACAGCCCTACAATGAATATATATAATAACAAAAAAAAAAGTGCTCTTCTTTATTATAGTGCATTCAAATTATACTGCATAAATAAAAATCTGAAAACAGTGCAAAAATCATCCATATATAATACCTTTACGTGAGTCCATCTTTTCTTTTAAACATATATACATTCTTTTAAACCATATAAAATGTTTTTCAAAATCCTTTACAAGTAAATATCTGAAATGTGTGGCGTGCGACTTTGTAGAACCACCTTTCGCTGCAATTACAGCAGCAAGTCTTTTTGTGGATGTCTCTACCAGCTTTGCACATCTAAAGACAGACATTTTTGCCCATTTGTCTTTGCAAAATAGCCCAAGTTCTGTCAGATTGGATGAAGAGTGGCTGTGAACAGCAATTTTCAAGTCTTGCCACAGATTCTCAATTGGATTTAGGTCTGGACTTTAATTGGGCCATTCTAACACATGAATATGCTTTGATCTAAACCATTCCATTGTAGCTCTGGCTGTATGTTCAGAGTCGTTGTCCTAGTGGACAAACGACCCTGAACCACCCTGAACTTTCACCACAGTCTCAAATATTTTGCAGCCTCTAACAGGTTTTCTTGTAAGATTGCCCTGTATTTGGCTCCATCCATGTTCCCATCAACTCTGACAAGCTTCCCTGTCCCTGCTGAAGAAAAGCATCCCCACAACATGATGCTGTCACCACCATGTTTCACGGTGGGGTTGTGTCAGGGCTGAACTCAGCCCTTCCTTTTCTGAGCTGGCCGCTCAGCTGTGGGCTAATTGCCAGCTCCTATCTCTCCACAGTGACTCACCTGTTGATATCCTGCTCGTCAGTCCTGTCTACTTAAAGCGGAGTTCCACCCAATTTTGAGAGGGGGTCTTAAACGAAAGACCACCTCTCCACCCCTAGTTTTTGGATATTAAATGTATTTTTTTACTTTCTCTCGTACTTTTTTTGGAAGTACTAAGAGTACTTCCGATCCAACCAGGCCGTGGCCGAGGACGTCACATCCTCTTCTGTGGTGAGCCCCCCCATTGTCTTCTGGGACATGTGTGTGTCCCAGAAGACAAGCTGGCCATTCACAAGGCGCCACGCAACTCGCGCATGCTCAGTCGGAAACCAGCAGTGAAGCCACAAGGCTCCATTGCTGGTTTCCCTTAGTTGGAATGGCGGCACCTGCACTCAATCCAATGGACGGATTGGCCTCGGGGGGGCGACATTGGGGGCTCCCTGGACAGGTAAGTGTCTTTATTAAAAGTCAGCAGCTACAGTGTTTGCAGCTGCTGACTTTTTTTTTCATTTTGGCTGGAACACCGCTTTAAGCCGTCCAGACCAGATGATCTCTGCCTTCGCCTTGGTTACATCTCTAGAGACGCTCTACTGTGTTCCTGTTAAAGACTTGCTTGGCTGACATTCCTACTGGCTCCAGATCCTGCTTGCTGTTCTACTATGCTGTTCTCTGGCTCCCTGACGTTTTGGCTTGTCTCGCTATTTGTTCCGGTTCCTGATCTCTGGCTATGTTTTGACTACATTTACTCTGTTTACCTTTTTTTATTATTATTAAACAAGTGTGATTTAACTGTACTTCTGTCTCAGTCTAATTCATGGTTTCTGACAGGATGGTGTGTTCAGGGTGATGTGCAGTGTTAGTTTTCCGCCATACATAGCATTTTGCTTTTAGCCCAAAAAGTTACATGTTGGTCTCATCTGACCAGAGAACCTTCTTCCACATATTTGCTGTGTCCCCCACATGGCTTCTCGCAAACTGCAAACGGAACTTCTTATGGCTTCATTTTAACAATGGCTTTCTTCTAGCCACTCTTCCATAAAGGCCAGATTTGTGGAGTGCATGACTAATAGTTGTCCTGTGGACAGATTCTCCTACCTGAGCTGTTTATCTCTGCATCTCCTCCGGAGTTCCCATGGGCTTCTTGGCTGCTTCTCTGATTAATGTTATCCTTGCCCGGCCTGTCAGTTTAGGTGGACGGCCATGTCTTGGTAGGTTTGTAGTTGTACCATACTCTTTCCATTTTTGGATGATGGATTGAACAGTGCTATGTGAGATGTTCAAAGCTTGGGATATTTTTTTATAACCTAACCCTGCTTTAAGCTTAAACAAAGAGAATATTTGAGGATATTTTAGGTGCAAAAATAATATCAAATATATTATTTAAAAAATAATTTATTTTTTATTTTGGAGCGCAAAATAAAAAAATGTATTTTTAAAATGTTTTTCATAAGTCTCTAACTAATCCTCCCGGTCGACCCATCATCTCCGGATGTGGTTGTCTCACTGAGAACTCGAGTAGTCTAAATGACACCTACTTAAGTCCTCATGTTAAAGCACTATTTTCTTATGTGCAGGATACAATTGATCTTATTAAGATAATTGAAGGAATCTTTGTTCCAGAGAATGCATGGTTAGTGACCATTGACGTCGAGAGTCTCTACAATGCAATCCACACAAGACGGAATTGCTGGTTGTAGCAGAACATCTACACGGACGTCGTCAAACTGCTGATAAATATAATGAGTTCATACTGGAACTATTGAAGTTCATTATGACAAGGAATGTGTTTATGTTTGGTCTCTCCATCTACCTCCAGGTGCAGGGGGTAGCGATGGGGACACGTTGTGCCCCATCGTATGCCAACCTGTACCTGGGGGGGTGGGAGAGAAACCCTTTTTCCAGGGAGGATATAAAAAAAATCTAGATTATGTGGTGACATTCCATCGCTACATTGATGATGTATTGATGATTTGGCCAGGTACTTATCAAGAGCTGCTCGAAATTTATGAATATATTGGGTGATAATAATACATATAATTTCAAGTTTACGATGTCATGCGATAAGAAATCCATACAGATTTTTATAGAACCTGATGGCTCCCTGGGTATATCGTTATTCAGGAAGCCATCAGCAAGTAATGCCATCTTACATGCATCCAGCTCTCATCCCAAGTCCCTGATTAACAGCATCCCCTACAATCAGTATTTGAGACTGAGGCATAACTGTAGCAGGGACGAGAACTTTCAGAAAGAAGCCAACCTACTATATTGCGTTTTACGAGAGAGAGGCTATACTCATAGCACTCTAAAAAAGGCCTTTAATCTCCCTCCCCCTTCTCCCACTTTTCCTAAGCTAATAGTTGTATCATGCTGCTTTTTTCTCTTTCCTCTTTTTATTTCGTCCTGTTGGTTTCCCATGCTTCTTCTTTATTTCCTTAAACTTAGGTATTCAACCTTATCATCCGAATGCCCAGTCTCACTCATTGGGAATGAACACAAGCTACTGTTGGAACTTGTTTCTGAGTATATAAATGGTAATAATCTCATGCTGATTACGGTATTTACTGTGCACTGAATCTCTGGCTCGGCACTGGATGGAGTTTAATGGGAATACTCCTTACATCTTAATTGATAACTGACTTCTTTACTGAAACTTTCCCACTCTCCCTTGATGCTCATCGTCAATATTGTTTCATGTTTTGGATCTCTATCCAATGTTATATGGCTTTTTTACTTTGTACTCATTCATGTAAAAATTAATAAACTCAGACTGAATATAAAAATAAAAATATTTACAAATCAAAATAGAATCTTCATTCTATAAGATATTTGGTTGAATTTATAAATGCTGTTGTAGAGACTCTTTAGGATTGCATCGGCTGGTGCACTGAAAGTGTCGGCGCTTGTGGCCAATTCATGTACCTTTCAGAGACAGGCACTGAGCTTAAAGTGGTATTAAAGCTTTGTTAGTTATTTTTGGTTTCTTTTTTAATAACAAACATGTTGTACTTACCTGCTCTGTGCGGTGGTTTTGCACGGAGCAGCTTCAATCCTCTTCTTTTAGGGTCCCCCGTCGGCACTCCTTGCTCCTCCCCCTCGAGCAGTGCCCCCAGAGAAAGCTGCTTGCCATGGGGGCGCCACTGCATGCTCACTCCTGAGCTACTGCTCTATGAGTCCATAAGACACATAGAGCCACGGCTCACCCCCACTCTCTCCTTATTGGCGCACTGGCTGTGTTTGACAGCAGTCAGAGCCAATAGGCTCCTGCCGCTGTCTCAGCCATTGAGGAGGGAGAGTTCCGAGACAGCCAAGGCTATCGTGAGCATTGCTGGATTGGAGGAAGCTTAGGTAAGGATTGGGGGGGCCGCTGCACACGGAAGGTTTTTTACCTTCATGCATAAAAACCTTCAGCCTTTAGAACAACTTTAAAGTGGCCATACTCCTTCTTTAGACACTCCTTCTTTAGTGAGTGGGAGAAGCTTGATGGGGAACTGAAAGACTAGCTCCACCTTGCTGTTGATTGATAGCGCATGGCAGTGGGCAGATCAATAGCTGTTATTCAGTCCAAGATCAACTTTCGAATACACCTACCATGCAAGGTCAATCAAAAATAAGGACCTGATGGGAAACTAGTCTCTCAGTTCCCCATCAGGCTCTGCCCACCCAGTGACAAGTCATTTCCCAAATACAGACATTGCTAGATTTGGGAAATCACATTCTCTTTAGAGAAAGTAGGCTGTAATATTCATGAACCTTTATATGCCAGCTCAGGGTTGGTCTTAATTACCTCCCAGTTTCCTAATCTTCAAACTGGCCATAATTCTTAACCACTGGAAGATTTACCCTTCTTCATGACCTGGCCATTTTTTGCGATACGGCACTGCGTTACTTTAACTGACAATTGCGCGGTCGTGCGACACTACCCAAATACAATTTATGTAATTTTTTTTCCACAAATAGAGCTTTCTTTTGATGGTATTTGATAACCAGTATATTTTCTATTTTTTGCGCTATAAAAAAAAAAAAATACAGACAATTAAAAAATATATATATATATATTTTTTACTTTCTGCTATAAAACACATCCAATAATTTTTTTTTTAAAAATTCGAATTTCTTCCAAAATTTAGGCCAATGATCACATATATATATAAATATGTGATCTGGTGCAGAGCTGCCACCCTGTAGTGGTCAGCAAGTGGTTTTAAAGAATCTGTCACTGCCATAGCGACGGGTCCTTAAGCCTCGTATACACAATCGGACTTTCCGACAGGAAATGTTCGATGACAGGCTGTTGGAGGTAAATCCGACCGTGTGTATGCTCCATCGGACAATTGTTGTCAGACTTTCCACCAACAAATGTTGGCAAGCAGGTTTTCAATTTTTCCGCGGACAAATGTGTGTTGTCAGATTTATTTTTCCGTCAGACAAAAGTCCAAAGTACAAACACGCATGCTCGGAAGCAGTTGGTCTTGTAAACTAGCGTTTGTAATGGAGAATTAACATTCGTGGCAAATTATGAAATCTCGAAAGGCAGCGCACAATTCTCTTCTTCTTTAATGGGATAATAATAAAGATGCTTTGCTGGTGATACTGATGGAGTTATTGCAAACAAATCTTTCTAGTGATATCATGAATAATATTATTATTATTTTTTTTTTTTTGTGCAAATTACCACAACACCATTATCCCGTAGTTTTTAAGATCAAAGATACAACTATGTTGGTGTCCCTTGTCAATTTTACATTGTATTTTTTAAAATGTAACTGCCGACTCCCAAATTGTCATTGGAAGTAAAGCACATAGCCAAGTATTATTCTCCACATTTTTTTTATTGTGTATTAAAAAAAAAAAAAGAAATTAGACATGCTATCTGCCAATAGAACTTAACCATAAAGTGCATTCTATGCATTCAAAAATATAGAAAATATAACAAATCAAATCATTATGCAACCAAAAAATAATGTCAAAGCAATAACTCTAAGGATAATAATAAATAACACGTTATCTCCTCCGATTCCACAACATGTCTGGTCGGCCTGAAGGGTCTGAACGGTCTGAACGGCCATTTAAAAATGAACTGAAAAGCACGAAATGAAAAGCGCAAAATGAAAAGCGCAAATCAACACTCACCAAACTTCTACTAACATGAAATTAGCAGAAGGAGCCCAAAGGTTGGCGCTAAAGAGCTGAAAAACCACATAGTATGTCTAGTACGTCACTACGTTTGCGATTGTTGGCCAACATTTGTGTGACTGCGTGTATGCAAGACAAGTTTGGGCCAACGCCCTTCGGACAAAAGTCCATGGTTTTGTTGACCAATAATCCAATTGTGTATACGAGGCTTTAAAGTGGTGGTAGTTAGAACTACCTAAATTTGTTGCCAATGTTGTAAATGTTACCAAAACCTGTGCAAATGCTTGCCTGAATTAGACGCAGGTAGTTCTAAATGAAACTACTGTCAGGAAGGTGTCAGTATAGCTCTATTGAATTCCCATTACTAAGACCAGAGTGGGGATTTAATAGCTGGTGTAATATGATCTATAAACCTGGGATGTGTAATTACAGTGGCAACACCACTCTACGAATTAATTGGTCCATCTGGTTTCTGAGCATGGGGACCATAAATCAGATCTAATCCCTAACCCTTTACCTATATTTACCACCTGCTGCTTTTTTACCTCAACAAAAGCTCAGTGTAATAATGTAGCCTGCCATACAAGGATTGGATTCCTCCAGAACCAGACAAAAGTCATTCCTTGGGTAGCCCTGTCGGCACCACCTGATTTATCAATCGACTTCAATCAAGAACTGGGTGGAAAATTCTTGGCTGAATAGTGTCTTTATACCAGATGCAGCCACTTTTTGGGTATGCAGGCAGCCAAGGATGCTGGCAGTCAGAACACAATAGATGACACTGCAGATTTGTCCATCAATGCTGTTTAGCTTGGATGGAGACATGCCAATGCCAATATGCATGGCCAGTTTTACCTTCAGAGGTTCCTGAGCTGGGATAGGCAGAGCAGCGGAATAAATTTGTGGGCAAGAAGTGCTACCGAGTGGCTGATCAAAGGGTGGAAGGAAAGAAAATTGTCTGATTCCCCCATCAACACTGACTGTGTTGGATTCCTCCTGCAGCGCTATTGTGTTCTGCCAGCAGGGGGGTGACACAATGATTACTGCTAGTGGCTATAGTAGGGTTGCCACCTTTTCTTAAAGCTAAACCCGAATACTTTAGTGGCACAGGGCATTTGTTGTTGCTATAAACACTATAGGATCATAAAAGACCTGGGACATATTTGCGTTCCCCAAGGAGAGTAGTAATGCGGCAAAAGTGGGTGTGGCCAAAGTGCTCTTGATGACATCATCGCCCCACCCTTCAATGATGCCAAACCTGCCCCCAGACAGCTGCCTGCAGCTCCCAGATGGCAATAGATTTGTGTGGGACTATCTTGGTTACTTGGGAGGCCACAGTCTAGTCTGAATAATGTGTCTGGGTTTCAGGTGGACTGAAACCTGGACACATGATTCAAAACCCAGACTGTCCGGGTGAATCATGGGCAGGTGGCAACCCTAGGCTATAGCCGCTGGCAGTAATCAAATGTAAAAAATCTGACGACTGGTGGTACTCAAGTGGATCAATCAATCAACTTGGGTACAATCAGCCTGCACATATATGGATCGAATCTCGGTTTGTCCCTGCTGAACCAGTCGAAATTCAATCCATGTATGGCTGGCTTTAGTAGACCTGCCTGCACTCCCCCCTATGGCTCTCTCCTGGCACTGGTACATTGAGCTGCTGATAGCCTGCTTACACCAGGCTATTCTTTGTTGAGTAGGTGTGCAGACATATTTTGTATTAAGGTTTAGGTTAAAGCGGCAATAGACCCAAAAGCAAACATTTATTGTATTGCAGCTTACCAATTCTTAGATGTGATGATTGCATTTGTTTCCTTTTTTGAGCTTTCTTTCTTTTATTTTCATCTGGTGATCTGGGATGTAGGTCTGTTATTTTTCTACAGAAAAGTTCTCTTGCAGTTACAAAGATGACAGATCATTTACCACTGCCAGGGGTGCTTAAAATGATCAGCTCCTATTTATGTAAAACTGTTTGCTGTAACTGATCGTCAAGTATTACCTGGAGTTTGGTCTCAATTAGTTAGTGAATTTAAAACTGCAACCCCTCCCCCAGACTGACAGTGCTGCTGCCTGCTGCACCTCCTGTACCTCCTGTGCTCCTTCATCCAGAATGGGGCACTCTAATGCCATGTACACACGATCGGAATTTCAGCCAGCAAAAGACCAATGAGAGCTTTTCATCGGAAAATGCGACCGTGTTTAGGCTCCATCAGAATTTTGCTGGCCGAATTGCTGGCCAGCAAAAATTTGAGAGCATGTTCTCAATTTTTCCGACGGAAAAGGTTTCTATCGGAAATTCCGATCGTCTGTATCAATTCTGACGCGCAAAATTCCTACACATGCTCGGAAACAATTCGTCGCATGCTCGGAAGCATTGAACTTCATTTTTTCTCGGCTCGTCGTAGTGTTGTACGTCACTGCGTTCTTGACGGTCGGAATTTGGTGTGACTGCGTGTAGGCAAGACAGTTTGAGCGGAATTCCATCAGGGCTTTTTCCAACGAGAATTCCGATCCTGTGTACGCGGCATAATACAAGAGGTGTGTTACTGGCCAGATCATCAGGGGGAAACAGAGGGAAAAAAGCCAAAAAAAAAAAAGAAAACGAATGCAGACACCACATATAATGATTGGTAAGCTGCAATATATTACATTTTTGGTTTTAGGTTTAATACCACTTTAAGTTTACATTTGCTATATCTGCATGGTGTTATTTAGTCATTCATAAGACCAGGTCTGTTTTATAAAGGTGTTTCCAAACACAATGAGATATTGATCAAATCTGGCACAGATACCTTACAATGAATGTTACACATTGCGGAGTACTGCACACAGGTACAATAGAAGCTGCCCTTGTTTCCTTCCTTGTAACAATTCCAAACATGTAGGTGCGGGAGAGTTTAAAACTTTGAGACAAAATAATGCTGTACTATATTATTCCCCAGGCCCCCGGGCTGCTGACTTCCGCCCGGAGGCTGCTGGGGGAGATTATAAAAGGGAAGAGCGGAGACCGCCTCTTCCTCTTGGGACACTTCCTCTTCTGAGGCCTGACAGGACTGGCCTGCCTCTGCGGACAGAGCGTGTGACGCGGAGACTGAGCCAGCAGAGACACCTGTGCGGACCGGAGCTGAAGGCCTGAAGCCTGGGCCTGCAGCCCTCCCAGAGAAGAGCGATTTGACGAGTGGTTAGATGGTGTGCCAGGAGGCCCTTGAAGAATGGGAGGTCTCAGAAGAGAGCAGAAAGAAACAAAGGATTGTTGAAAGCCTAAAAGACCTGCTTTAGAGGCCATACGCAATCTGAAGACGAGTAAAAGGATTGTCACTGCCCAGGACTACATAGACATCCTGGAGGGTGTGTTTGGTGGGACAAAGAAAAAAGTCCACACAAAAGAACCAGTTATTCTTATTTCAGCAGTCTGCTTGTGAGTTCATACCAATTACACTTAGAGTATAAGCAGGTGGGAGAAGCTGTCAGAGTACATGGGACGCATAGACAAGATCCAGCATAGGGGATTATCCTGAAGAAGGGGCTAGATCCAGGGAAGGTAGATGAAGCCCGTTGCATTATCCCCATGCCAGAAGTCATGATAATGGACATGAGAAATGATGCTGGGTACACATACCCTTGGACCCTGTCGCACTCGTACTACGTACCCGGCCCAGAGATGGGAAGAGCCTGGACTACCCTGAGTGCAGAACTGTGTGCTGTCCTAGGGGAGATTGTGACTCAGTGCAGAAGTAAAGAAGGAGCCATGTTGGAAGAGGGATTTGAAGAGTGGTTAGATGGTGCCACGCAGGCCCTGAAGAATGGGAGGTCTCAGAAGGCAGAAAGAAACAAAGGATTGTTGAAAGCCTAAAAGGACCTGCTTTAGAGGCCATACGCAATCTGAAGACGAGTAAAAAGGATTGCACTGCCCAGGACTACATAGACATCCTGGAGGGTGTGTTTGGTTCTGTTTTTGTGTCCAGAAGACAGGGGAGAAGCTGTCAGAGTACATGTTCTCTTTATCTTTTTTCTTTTTTTTAACTTTTTTCATTTTTTTGTGCTCTAAACATTCACCCTTAACCCCTGAAAGAGACACAGAGGTAGATGCCCTGAAGTTGCAGATGTCCCAGATGATGGAGATACTGACGTCTCTAGTGGCGAAAGAGACGCCCAGTCCCAAGAAGGAAACAAGCAGGAGGGAATTGTTTCCAGCTGTCCCAGCACCAGCATCCCCACCTGACTACGGTGAGATGATTTGCTTTAATTGTGGAGGAATTGGTCATATTGCAGCTGTATGTTCCAGTCCCAAGAAGAAGAAGGCAGAAAGCCGCCAGCCGGCGGGAAACGCCAAAGGGCTCCGGTGAAGGAGTCAACCGGGTGCCCATCACCTTCAGTGAGCTCCAAGAAGCACAACAGGAAGAGAAAGCGAGGAGACCAAACCCCTCAGAAGGGGTCCAGGGATCCTCAACCAAGGTGCACTCCAGAGAAAGGGGGCAAGACCCCTCCGGAGAGACACAGCACCCCAAAGCGAGAACTCTTCAAAGTGAGAGATAACAATGTCCCTCAACGGGTTCACACTCCCACTAAGAGGGAGAAAAATAATGCATACCAGGCTCAAGAAAGGAGCAAGTGCAAATCAAGTGCTGGTAAAGCGAAGAGTCCAAAGAAGAGGACAGCATCAACTCGGCCCTACCCAGAGGAGCTAGTTGGTCCATCCCCTACTGTACCCATCCAGGTGGAAGGAGTGTACACAAAGGCCCTCCTGGACACTGGAGCACAAGTGACCCTATTGTACAGGGACTTCTATGACAGATACCGAGTCATCTGCCAATACAGAAGATAGAAGAGTTGGAGATAAGGGGATTGGGAACTCAGAGTTTCCCCTATGATGGATACTTACCCATCAGATTGACGTTTGACCCATCCGTAGCTGGGAAGTCTGAAGTGTTCGACACCTTAGCAGTGGTGTGTCCCCGCCCACCAGAACCAGCAAGACTTCCCTGATCATAGGGACGAACACGGACCTAGTCAGAAGGCTTCTGACCCCCCTGGTGAAGAAAGAGAACCTTTCAGCTCCCAAGATCCATCCCATGCTGAAGGCAGCCTACCAGCGGTTGGTCCTAGAGCAGAAGACCCCAAGTGTGGGGATAGGAAGGGTATGGAGGCTTGGGAAAGAAGGAGCAGTGTTACAGCCTGGAGAGGTACCTGCATGAGAGCCACGGTGAAATTTACTTGGGAGCAGCCTGGCCCCTTTGTAATGTTGGAATCCGACCCAATGGAGGGTCACTCAGGTCTGGAAGTGATACCAGAAGTAATCTCATTGAAGGACCTGAAGAAGGCAAGAGGAAGAGTCCCTGTCAGTGTGAGGAACCCCACGGAGAGGCCCGTGGAGATCCCAGCCAGGATGCTTCTGGGACAAGTGAGTCCTGCTGTCCCAGTTGGCTGGTCAGAAGTGAAGGGGACGGGTAAAGGAGAAGATGTTTGGAAGAAACACTCCATGGAAAACCCAAACCTACCTGGAGCTTGGAAAGAGAGAGCCAAGGCCCAGCTGACCTGATGGGAGAAGATTTTCTCCAAAGATGAGTTTGATGTGGGGTGTGCGAGGAGTGCCACCCATCGAATCCGCATGCAAGAGGACAAGCCATTCAGAGAGAGAGTGAGGCGAGTCCCGCTAGCAGATCTGGAGGATCTGAGGGAGCAGCTTGCGGAACTGAAGAAGACGGGAGTGATTAGGGAGTCCAGAAGCCCCTACGCCTCCCCAATTGTGGTAGTCAGGAGAAGAATGGGTCATTGAGGCTCTGCATTGACTACTGAACTCTCAACAGGAGGACCATTCCTGACCAGTACACCACGCCAAGGATAGAAGATGCCTTGCAGAGTTTATCTGGAGCTAAGTGGTTCAGTGTGATGGACCTCAAGCGTGGGTATTACCAAATCCCCATGCATCCAGAAGATAGAGAGAAGACTGCCTTCATAACCCCAGTGGGATTCTTTGAGTTCAACAGGATGCCCCAGGGCCTATCTGGAGCTCCTGCTACGTTTCAACGCCTAATGGAAAGGACTGTTGGAGACATGAACCTCATAGAAGTCCTTGTGTATCTGGTCGATGTCATTGTCTTTGGAAAGACTTTGGAAGAGCATGAAGCCAGATTGGAGAAAGTACTGAAGAGGCTCTGTGAAGAGGGACTTAAACTTTCTCCAGAGAAGTGTCGGTTCTATCAGTCTTCTGTGAACTATCTGGGACACATAGTGTCTGAAAATGGAGTGTCTACAGACCCTGAGAAGTTGGAGGCAGTTACTTCGTGGCCAAGGCCCACAACAGTTACAGAACTTCGGTCTTTCTTGGGTTTCTGCTCCTACTACCGCAGGTTTGTGGATGGGTTTGCCCGCATTGCCAAACCCCTCAACGAGCTGCTGAAGACAGAGGGAGAGGAAGATGGAATGGGACCTAGGAGGTCCAGTGAGTCGGTCCAAGACCAGTGGAATTCAAGGTGTGAAGAGGCTTTCAGGACCTTGAAGAGAAGTCTCACCACAGCCCCAGTTTTGGCCTACGCTGATCCCACTAGACCCTATGAGCTACATGTTGATGCCAGCCATGAGGCCTAGGTGGAGTACTCTACCAGGAGTACGAAGACCAGCTACGACCAGTGGCCTATGTGAGCCGGAGCCTGACCCCCTCCGAGAAGAACTATCCCACCCACAAGTTGGAGTTCTTAGCCCTCAAGTGGGCAGTTGTTGACAAATTGAGAGACTATTTGTATGGGGCCGAGTTTACTGTAAAGACAGATAACAACCCCTTGACCTATCTATTCACCACAGCCAAGCTGGATGCAACTGGACACAGATGGTTGGCGGCGTTGTCTGGATTCAATTTCAGTCTCAAGTACAGACCAGGGGCTGGAAATAGGGATGCAGATGCCCTGTCCCGAAGATCCCATGTCATGGTCGATGACTGGGAAGACTGGACCCAAGTGGCACCAGATGGAGTGCGAGCCCTTTGTCAGGGGGCTGAACTCCAAGCCAGAGGAGGATCCAGAGCTGAAGAGATAGGAGTTACCACAGTGGGAGTCCCAAAGTGTTACTGTGGGGTAAATCAACTAGCAGAAGAGTGCCTACCGAAGCTGTCCAAGAAGGAGCTGAGGTGTGACCAATTGGAAGATCCCATGGGGAGATTGGTCCTGGAAGCCCTGGAAGACAAGAGTCCTGAGGGACTTCGCCTTCACCCTTCTAAAGAAGCTCGCCTACTGAGGAGAGAGTTGGACAAGTTACAGGTGCATCAGGGGGTAGTCTACCGAAGGGGCCCCTCTGATGGCCCAGAAGACAAGTGGCAGTTGTTCCTCCCAGAGAAGCATCGAGAGACTGTGCTGATTGCCTTACATGACCAGCATGGTCACTTGGGAGCAGAGAGAACCTTCCAACTTGTCAGAGACCGGTTTTATTGGCCCTGCATGAGGGTCGAAGTGGAGGAGTATTGCCATTCCTGTGCAAGATGCATTCAGAGAAAGACTTTACCCCATCAAGCTGCCCCAATGGGCCACCTTCAGAGTCAAGGCCCAATGGATCTGGTATGCATTGATTTTTCTCTGCCTTGAACCCGATTTGAGTGGATTGGAAATGTTCTGGTGGTAACCGACCATTTCACTCGTTATGCTCAGGCTTTCCCAACCAAGGACCAGAAGGCCTATACAGTAGCCAAGGTACTTCTGGAGAAGTACTTTGTTCACTATGGACTGCCACAGAGAATCCATTCAGACCAGGAAGGGACTTTGAGAGTCGCCTGATCAGGAAGCTACTAGATTCTCTGGGAGTAGAGAAGACTAGAACCACACCATATCACCCTCAAGGTGATGCCCAGCCTGAAAGGTTCAACAGGACCATATTGAACATGTTGGGAACTTTGGAAACAGAGAAGAAGCAACACTGGAGTCAACACATATCAGCTCTGGTGCATGCCTACAATTGCACCACAAGTGATGTGACAGGTTTCTCTCCTTACCGGCTTATGTTTGGGAGAGAAGCAAGATTGCCAGTGGATTTGGCCTTCGGCATTTCTTTGGACCATGCCTCTGCTGCCTCCACAAAGGATATGTGGACAGACTGAGGCACAGTTTGAAGATAGCTTATGAGAAAGCTCAAGCGGCCTCTAACCAGAGGGGGGCCCGAAACAAGAGGAACTTTGATTTGAAAGTTAGAGTACAGGACCTACAGCCTGGGGACGGTGTACTGTTACGCAATCTAGGGATCCCTGGAAAGCACAAGATTGCTGATAGATGGAGATCAGAGCCATATATCGTCTGTAGAAAACTTCCAGGATTGCCTGTCTACAAGTTGAAGCCAGAAGGAAGAGTGGGGCCTTTGAAGACCTGGCATAGGAATCACTTGCTCCCACTCACTGAAGCAGTCAGAATGCCTCCAGTAAGAGATGTTCCAGAACCAGAGATGTTGCCAGAATGTGTTCCTGAAGAAGTTCCAAGAGAACAGAGAGCTCGCAGGAGTGTGAAGCCTCCCAAGAATTTAACTTACCCCAAGATGGGAGAAAGTTCAGAGGACTCTGTTACTACAGCAAGGAGAAGTGCTGAAAGCCCTGACCCTTCCGCTTTCCATTTAGTGGAGGGCAACCCTAGCTCACTCTCTGGCACAGTTAAACAGGTCGCCCACACTGAAGTGACCTGTAGACAGGACAGCTCCCCATCTCATGCCAATTGGTGGGAAGCTCCTCTGTCCAAATTATGTGAAAATGTTGTTCCCGAGAAAGTTTGTAGTTTGAACACTGTCTTTGGGGACCAAAGATTCAAAGTGGGGGGAGTGTGTAGCGGGGTTCTACCCCTTTTACTGGAAGAGACTACATCTCCCATGATTCCCCAGGCCCCCGGGCTGCTGACTTCCGCCCGGAGGCTGCTGGGGGAGATTATAAAAAGGAAGAGCGGAGACCGCCTCTTCCTCTTGGGACACTTCCTCTTCAGAGGCCTGACAGGACTGGCCTGCCTCTGCGGAGCGTGTGACGCGGAGACTGAGCCAGCAGAGACACCTGTGCGGACCGGAGCTGAAGGCCTGAAGCCTGGGCCTTGCAGCCGATGGAGTGAGACTCTCACCCCTCAGAGTCCACAGCAGCGGAGCGGAGACCTCCCCTTACTGTCGGTCGGACGGAGCTGATGACCGGAGTTCAGGGCTGTGACTGAGGAGACCGGACGCCGCCATTGAAGAGACCAGAGCCACCATTGGAGGGACCGGAGCTGAGGACGGTACCCAAGGAGCCAGCCATTGGAGGGGACGGAGCTGAGGACGGTACCCAAGGATTGGTGAGAGAGCCGAGAGGCTTTGAGACAAAATAATGCTGTACTATATTATATTATATTATTTGTATGTTGTATTTCTTTTTTTTTATTCTTATTTCAGCAGTCTGCTTGTGAGTTCATACCAATTACACTTAGAGTATAAGCTAAGTTTTATGTTTTCTTTGTAACTCAGGGACCCAAAACAAACCAGCGGCTCTCTTAACTGGGGGTAGCGCTACATTATTATTTTTACTTTTTTTTTATTTGTCCCAGGGATTTATTTTTCTTTGTAATTCAGGCTGCGATAGTTAAAAAAAAAAAAGTTTAACATAATGTCCTTATGGCCTTGGAAATGCTGATAATCTAGCACTGTAATGCCTGCTCTTCAGGTTATCCATGTCCTCTACCCTAAGGATAGTTCCTAATCAGTGCACTTTGTGTATGGGGAAGATGGGGAAGAGGCCACCAGGGGAGAACATACTATTTGTGCAGAATGTGCAGCTGCACAAGGGTCTTCTAGAAATCAAAGTGGTTCTAAAGCCTAAATATTTTTTACCTTAATGCATTTGTGCATTGAAAAATGTTAAGGCATCAGCATCCCCTCCCCCCCACTTTTACTTACCTGAGCCCTAATTCTATCCAGCACCATGCACGTCTGCAGCTCTCCTCTTCCCTTACTTCCAGGTCTCACTGGCTTTGCTGGGGCTCCGGAACCAATTGGTTCCCAGTGCTGTCAATCAAAGCCAGTGGCTCGGGAGCAGTGGGTGGGACCGAATCCCGCTGTCTGTGTCAATAGATGCAGCAGCGGGGCTCGGCAGCGAGCATGCACGAGTGCCCCCATAGGAAGCCTCTTGCCATTGGGGCACTGGACAGAGAGGAGGGGCCAGTGCTGGCGGGGGACCCGAGAAGAGGAGGGTTGGGGCCGCTCTTTGCAATTCTATTGCACAGAGCAGGTAAGCATAGACATGTTTGTTTAACCACATGCCGACCGACACAGATCGCGGTAAACGGCGGCTGATAGCGGCCGTTTACCACGTGATCGCTCCGTCAAATGACGGAGCATCACTTCTAAATAAACCAGCGTCATTTCATGACGCCGGTTCCTCGCTCCCCTCTCTGTACCCCTCAGTACAGTGTGAGAGGGGAGAGAGCAGATGCAGCGCTGTGGGCACTAAAGATCCAGCCCACAGCGCTGCTCTGTGCCCATACTATGCCAGTACTCTGCCATAGTATGCAATAATCTGCAATACTCTGCCAATACTATGCAATACTCTGCCAATACTCTGCAATACTATGTAATACTCTGCAATACTATGTAATACTCTGCAATACTATGTAATACTCTGCCAATACTCACCAATACTTTGCCAATACTCTGCCAATACTCGCCAATACTCTGCCAATACTCGCCAATACTCTGCAATAAATTTTAACAGAAACAAATAATTTTTTTTTTTTTTAACAAATTTTCAGTCTTTTCTGATTTATAGCGCAAAAAATTAAAAACCCAGTGGTGATTAAATACCACCAAAAGAAAGCTCTTTTGTGTGAAAAAAAGGACAAACATTTCATATGGGTACAGTGTTGCATGACTGAGTAATTGTCATTCAAAGTGTGAGAGCACCGAAAGCTGAAAATTGGTCTGGTTAGAAAGGGGTTTTAAGTGCCCAGTTGTCAAGTGGTTAAAAAAATAAAAAATAAAAAAAATAAACTGTACCTTTACCATTGCTTTAAGGACTCATTAAGGGCCAGTTCACAACACAATCAGTCCAATGCATTTTTATAGTGCATAAAAAATGCATGGACAGCAGGTTACATGGATTTCAATGGCAAAGTTCACACCATTGTAATGTGTTCCAGTGCAGTCAACAAAAGTAGAACATGCTTGATTTTTTCTGCAAGGAACTGTACTGGACTGTGGAAAAATGCATCAAAAACGCACCAGAATGCCTTACAGCAAATAAAAAACAAAATAAAACTTTGGAAAAAAAAAACACAAGAGGGTAAAAAAACACAATGGGAAGCACTGAAAACACATCAAAACACGCATGCAGAAATGCATCTAGAATGCATATGGACTGCGTTTCTGTGGTATGAAACAGCCCTTACTGTAAATGTGTGGCAGGCAGATGCTGGGACCCCCTCCTGTTGTTATATACATAGACCTGGACAGGCCCGGACTGGGCCCCAAAAAAGGCCCGGGCATTTGTTAAGGCATTTGTGGCGGAGGGGGGGGGGGGGGTCTGGGAGCGATTGGTAATTTGGAGTTTCAGTATAAAACTATTACTCACAGAGCCAGGTAAAACTATTACTCACAGAGCCAGGTATAAATTATTACTCACAGAGCCAGTAATAAATGATTACTCACAGAGCCAGGTACAAATTATTACTCACAGAGCCAGTAATCAATTATTACTCACAGAGCCAGGTATACATTATTACTCACAGAGCCAGGTATACATTATTACTCACAGAGCCAGGTACAAATTATTACTCACAGAGCCAGTAATCAATTATTACTCACAGAGCCAGGTACAAATTATTACTCACAGAGCCAGTAATCAATTATTACTCACAGAGCCGGTATACATTATTACTCACAGAGCCAGGTATACATTATTACTCACAGAGCCAGGTATACATTATTACTCACAGAGCCAGGTACAAATTATTACTCACAGAGCCAGTAATCAATTATTACTCACAGAGCCAGGTATACATTATTACTCACAGAGCCAGTAATTAATTATTACCCACAGAGCCAGGTATACATTATTATTTACAGAGCCAGGTATACATTATTACTCACAGAGCCAGGTATAAATTATTACTCACAGAGCCAGGTATAAATTATTACTCACAGAGCCAGGTACAAATTATTACTCACAGAGCCAGGTACAAATTATTACTCACAGGGCCAGTAATAAATTAGGCCCTTTAGCAAAATTTTGTTGGGATCCCCCAGTGGCACCCCTGTGAAAATGTCATTTAGGGCAATAGTATCACTGATTCATCCAAGCTGATCAGAATTCGGGGTGGTTTCTGCTAAAATTCGAGCAGTGGGATTGCTTCCTCCCAACATTCAACATAAAGTAACCTCAACAGGAGACTCGTCCATCAACGCTGTTTAGGCCTGCAGCCTGAATGAAAAAAATCTATGAGTGAATTACCAGCTACAATTACAAGCCCCAAATGTCTTAAGACCCCTTTCACACGGGCACCATCAGTTTAACCACATTAAAAGCGTATCAGTTCTTCTCCGTTGCTTCATCCGTCTTCATCCGTCTTCTGTTCCGTTAATCTCAGTTTTCATACATTTTCGTTCCGTTGATATCCTTTCTCATCCGTTAATGTACATGTTTACGTCCGTTTTTTCATCCGTTCTTTTATCCGTTTTCATCCGTTTACAGCAGTTTCTGTGCCTTTAAGAAAATTACCCAGAAAGCATTGCTCCACCCATCGTACATTGCCATGCATGAACAATTTGCCGACTACATTCTATCTCCATCAGGAGAAGTTCCATGGCAGTACCAATATATATAAATAATGCAGTGCAAACTGAAATTTATTAATTAATTCATTTGGTTATTTCATTGTGTTTTGATAGCATAAAAAGACACAAAAGCACATGATATGTTCAAAACAGTTTTAGTTTTATTATTCTGCATAACCCGTTTAAAATGAAGATTTTTTTCACTTAACTGTTTTTTTATTTGTCAAAGTATGAACTTTGAATTATTTCTTCAAAACGGATCTTACCTGATCGGACGTTGACGGACATTGTCCGTTAACGTCAGTTAATATCTGTTTTGACGGATCTGGGCCTAGCCTTGTACGTTAAAAAAAACGGATAAAAACGGATGCGGTGGTTAACGGATGGTAACGGATGGTCATCCATAGGAATGCATTGTCGTCCGGATGGAAGAAAAACGGATAGACGGTCCATCCGTGTGAAAGGGGCCTAACACTAACTCTGGACATTGTGTCCCTTTTCCAGAATTTTTTCAGCATTTCTTCAGGAATACTGTTATGCCGCGTACACACGATCGGAATTTCGGCCAGCAAAAGACTGATGAAAGCTTTTTGTCTGAAAATGCGACAGTGTGTATGCTCCATCAGACTTTTGCTGGCGGAATTTCGGCCAGCAAAAGATTGAGAGCATGTTCTCGGTTTTTCGGTCAGAAAAATTTATTTTTGTAAATTCCGATCGTCTGTACCAATTCCAACGTGCAAAATTCCTACACATGCTGGGAAACAATTCGACGCATGCTCGGAAGCATTGAACTTAATTTTCTCGGCTCGTTGTAGTGTTGTATGTCACCGTGTTCTTGACGGTCGAAAGTTCAGCGAACTTTTGTGTGAACGTGTGTATGCAAGCCAAGCTTGAGTGGAATTCCGTCGGAAAAACCATCCAAGATTTTTCTGCCGAAAAATCTGCTCGTGTGTACGGGGCATTAGACATACAGGGTTTATATAAAAGTGGTCTCCAGGATGACCTGAATCTCTGAGTCTACACAGTTAGGGGAGATGGGTACTCCATGGAACCCAGCTTGCCCCTACCGAAACCATACCTTCCAGGCACTAATTACGCCATCGGAGAGCGAGCCTGCCACCCTCCTTGGGCCAGAAACATCGCCTCCTTTGGCAACTGATAAGAACAGATCCTACACTTGATCTTAGCCAAAAGGCCGAGAAGCGATAAACAAAGCCCTACCTCTTTATAGGGCTACATATGCCAGTAGAGAGGTATGGGCAAAATTTGGCAAAGTGTAGGGAGTATGAGTGAGTGATGCATCTACTACATCAGAGTGAGAGCTGTCTCTCTTTGCATATGCAGCTCAATTGTTTATTAATACCATACAACTGCATTTCGTGCCTCAGGTTTATAATTGGACTGGGGATAGGTATCAGTCAGTAATACACGTGGGATTTATCTGTGAAGAGTTGATTATATACCTGGATGCCATAGTCGATTGCATATAATACTTTAGTGGAAAAAAAATAGTTTATGTGGCAATGTAGTCAGCTTTTCTCCTGAGCTAGTCCTTAAATGCTGGGTTCACACCGTTGTGAATTGGATGTGCAATAGCAATGCCAATTCGCAATAGCAGGAGATTTTGACTGGCTCTCTATGGAGCCGGTTCACATATCTCTGCAGCAGGTCCAGTGCATTTTGCACAAATACGATGTGCATCTTTTGGTCCATTTCAGGTCTGAATTCAGCCCAAAATTCGGACCAGAAATGGTGAAGCAGGACGCATCGGACCCCTGCTGGGAGACGGATGCGGTGATGGTGTGAACCCAGCCTTACTGTTAGTCAGGGCCATGCTGGCTATTTGTGCTGTTGTATGACTTTTTTATGTTTTTTCTTTAGTTTTTTATGTTGTCACTTTGTAAGTGGCCTATTTGTAATGTGTTTAAAAATGTAATTAAAAAAAAGGAAAGTTTTCACTTTTTGAACCCAGTTGCATATTATTGACCATGGGAGAGATCAGGGTATCACAAGGCTACTGTTCACTCTATCTATCTATCTATCTATCTATCTATCTATCTATCCATCTACACTATATTACCAAAATTATTGGGACGCCTGCCTTTACACGCACATGAACTTTAATGGCATCCCGGTCTTAGTCCGTAGGGTTCCATATTGAGTTTAAACAAAGAGAGTATAGACCCTTTTCTCCCCATGAGGTATTTTCTCCCCTTTTGTATTTGAAGTTCATCTCTGTACCCAACTCCTGATGAATGGCATATAGCCATGAAAAGCCTTGAGTTTCCATGTAGTGCTCAGTCAAGTCTAGCTCATTCAATCCCCATTGAAAACGTCTTGTTACGACGAAACGTGTCTGGGAAGGCGTGCAGTGACGTCATCGCGTTTCCTTTCAGGAAGGAGGAAGGGTCCGTTATCGATGCCGGCCGGTGTCTGCTTTTTTATTGATCTGAAGTTCCTTTATGCTTTCTCCTTATCTTTTAAATGTGAGTACATCTTTTTTTAAATAAAAAGACTCATTTGTTTAAGACAATATTATACGATGGTCTGCCTTCTCTTCCTTATGGTACTGTTTGGATGCACCGCCGAGTGCTGCTATCAGGATTAGATTCACCACGCTGGGTCTGGTCGGGAGTTCGTTGGCTGTGAGTGGCAGGTTCTTGGATATCATTCCCTTTGGGTGTCGCTTCTCCCTTTGAAGTCAGGATTCCTTTATGGGCTCATTCTGAGTGTCTTTTTTTGCCAATTATCCGGTAAGGAGAATATATACTGGTGGTGGCACTCTCGTGTGATGTGAAGCACAGCGGTGTGGCAAGAAATTTAAAGTTTACATCATTACATCATATATGAATAAGGATTTAATCTTCTAGATGATACTTATCCTGTGGACTTTTTTTCTGGGTCTTCTCCACTCTGGACTATTGTGTGATCACAGTGTCAATACTGCCTTGCCAAACATTTATATTGTGAATGCTAGTCACGCAGCCACCTAGTCCATATTGTGTTTCTTTTGGTGTTTTGTTAGACATCTATGATCAGTATGGGATTTTAGTGTCATAACTTTTATCTACAAATATACCTGTTGTGCACTATATTAGTTATATACATTAGGTTGTTATAGTACCATCATATGGGATTATTAGCTACCTTTACCTTAGTTTTTTCTTCTTTACATTACATACTGTGCTTATCCCATTATTCTGCAGCCGGGTCTGATTATTGTTTTTATATTTTTTATATTTTTTATATATTTGCATTAATATTATTTTTTTCTTATCCAATCCCCTGTTCCCCACTCCATTGGGTTAGCGCGTTTTTTTTCGACTGACTAGGTCCGACAGTCTTTCCGACTGACTTTGCAGCGGAGGTCCGCCGAATTTTCAAACAAACGGACTTGCCCACACATGTTTCAAATTTGTCCGACGGACTCGAGTCGGTCGAAAAATCCGGTCGTATGTGTGCTAGTCCGATGGACGAAAACCGACGCTAGGGCAGCTATTGGCTACTGGCTATGAACTTCCTTATTCTAATCCGGTTGTACGTCGTCATGTTCGAATCCGTCTGACTTTTGGAGTGATCGATCACACACAAAAGTCTGACGGATTCGAACATGACGACGTACAACCGGATTAGAATAAGGAAGTTCATAGCCAGTAGTCAATAGCTGCCCTAGCGTCGGTTTTCGTCCGTCGGACTAGCACACATACGACTGGATTTTTCGACCGGACTCGAGTCCATCGGACAAATTTGAAACATGTTTGATTTCTAAGTCCGTCTGACTTTTGGGAAAGAAAAGTCTGCTGGAGCCCACACACGATCGAATTGTCCGCCGGATTCCGGTCCGCCGGACCAAGTCTGCCGGAAAGTCCCATCGTGTGAACGCGGCATTAATAGGAAATATCTTGTACTATATCTACAATTAATCATGTTCAAGATTTCTAATATTTCCATATGCCATTTCTATGACATGTGTACATATACTGTATGTATTTATACCATTTTATCAATAATCAATATTTTTTTATCAATAATTATTTGTTACTTCTCATGTGCTGCCAAGCTGACATATATGTATCGATGTATCCATTATGTTCATATATATGAAATTACTTTTTTACTCATTTCATACTATTGTCACGAATAAATAATGTTTACCAACCACTCTTCCTCCACAAGTCAATGGCCTCATTCAAAGTCCCACATTCCTTTCTTGTTTACCTGAATCAGGGATGGAGGCACATTCCTTGTGCCTCATTTAAAGTCCCAAAACTCCCCCCCTCTCTCATTTATCAATATTGAGTTGGCCCACCCTTTGCAGCTATAACAGCTTCAACTCTTCTGGGAAGGCTATCCACAAGGTTTAGGAGTGTGTCTATGGGAATGTTTGACCATTCTTCCAGAAGCGCATTTGTGAGGTCAGGCACTGATGTTGGATGAGAGGGCCTGGCTCTCAGTCTCCGCTCTAATTCATCCCAAAGGTGTTCTATCGGGTGAGGTCAGGACTCTGTGCAGGCCAGTAAAGTTTATCCACCCTAAACTCGCTCATACTGTACATGTCTTTGTGGACCTTGCTTTGTGCACTAGTCCAAATCATTTGGTGGAGGGGGGATTGTGATGTGGGTTTTTCTTTCAGGGGTTGGGCTTGGCCCCTTAGTTCCAGCGAAGGGAACCCTTATGCCGCGTACACACGATCGGATTTTCCACCAACAAAACCATGGATTTTAGTTTGAAGGTTGTTGGCTCAAACTTGTCTTGCATACACACGATCACACAAATGTTGGCCCAAAATTCCGAACGTGGGAACGTGGTGACGTACAAGACCTACGACGAGCCGAGACAAAGGAAGTTCAATAGCCAGTGCGGCTCCTTCTGCTTGATTCCGAGCATGCGTGAACTTTTGTGGGACGGACTTGTGTACACACGATCGGACTTTGAGAACCTGCTCTCAAACATTTGTTGGCGGAAAGTCCGACAGCAAATGTTCGATGGACCATACACACGGTCGGACTTTCTGACAACAAGCTCACATCCAACATTTCCCATCGTAAAGTCCGACCGTGTGTACGCGGCATTAAGGTGTCAGCATAACAAGACATTTTGGACGATTTCATGCTCCCAACTTTGTGGGAACAGTTTGGAGATGGCCCTTTCTTTTCCAACATGACTGCGCACCAGTGCACAAAGCAAGGTCCATAAAGATATGGATGAGTGAGTTTGGGGTGGAGAGTGTCCTGACCTCAACCTGATAAAACACCTTTGGGATGAATTAGAGCAGAGACTGCAAGCCAGGCCTTTTCATCCACATCAGTGCCTGACCTCACAAATGCTCTTCTGGAAGAATGGTCAAACATTCCCATAGACACACTCCTAAACCTTGTGGACAGCTTTCCCTGAAGAGTTATAGCTGTTATAGCTGCAAAGGGTGGGCCAACTCAATATTGAACCCTACGGACTAAGACTTGAATGGCATTAAAGTTCATGTGTGTGTAAAGGACCCTTTGAAATTCATATCCACCACTGGGGAGCACCATTGTTAGGAACTGAATTTTATGTAAAGGTTAGTTGTCGTCCTGTGCCAGCAGTAGGCTGTCATACAGGTTTCGTCCCATGCTGCAAGCTCTAAGCTTTATGGACTATTATTTTTAATTCCATACAGTACTTCCAATAGCAAAGAAGCAGACACTGGTTTATAACTATTTACTCTGCATATACTGTACACTTATGTATAAGTGAATTATGTTTTACTTGTGTGATTTAAAAAAAAAAGAAATAATTGGTATACACGTTGATTGTTCCCTTAGATGAAACAAATTTATCCAGAAGCAATCGGAACATTTTGGAATATAGGAACATACAGTATCTGTGACAGATACCATAGGTATTTCATTCGTCCTCCAGCATGTTATCTCTTGTTTGTAACATAAGCATTACCCTAATATGACAACACTCAGATCTTGGTCACATCCTGTCCCATGTGCTTCTTTTTCCACTGGGACAAGAATTTTCTGCTAACTAAGCTGGTTAACGGCCTACAGTGTACAGTAATTTAAAGGGAAAGTGTATTTCGAGTAAACATGTTTCGAGTTATTTCAGCACTCACCTTAAAGTAACATTTTGAGATGGGAATGAGGGACACCTACCAGCAAATGTATGTAGGCATAGGATACGCCCCCTGCCACACCCACTTAAATCAGCGTTAACCCCCTAAAAAAGGTTAATTAAATCCACAAGGGCTTTTTTTTACCACTACTATTCCTTTATATTGGCTTTTAAAATTTACAATTACAGCAATTTAGAAATTGGAAGAAAGGTTTAGCACTGGGAAACACTTTTTGAAAGATAAAAAGTGCATTTTATATTGAACTATATGGATCAGACCAAAATGAGGCACGATGAGGGGGAAAAGAGGGACAGAGGGACATTGCTCCAAATCAGGGACAGTCCCTCGAAATCAGGGACAGTTGGGAGCTATGATATTTTTATGACTAACATTTTGACCCTTCATATTTTTGTGACTTTGTTAAATTCAGTGATTTTATAGATTAGTCACTAGAGGCAGGATAGATTAGCAGCTGCAATAACTACCGTATACTTCTGACTGCTGAGATATCAGCCACACAGGGAGTGTATTGTTTTAATGAGTTGACTGATACAGTGTGCTTGTATTGTGGGAAGGAGCAGTAAAGCACAATGATGGTGTAGCACAGTAATGCCTATTACACACGATCAGAAAATTGCTTTTGGAGGGATCGTTAGTACACAGCTTTCGAGAGGCGATCTCGGCAGTTCATGCAACAATATTCGAAGGGAAAGCATGAAAATTTTTCTTGAATGATGGCAGAGTGAATCATGCTCATTTAATCAGTACAGCATTCATCCAAAAAAAATCGAAAGACCAAGACGCATGAACAGAATCGAAAGAATACGTTACAACACAATACAACACATTACGTCACTTCCGTAGTTGGATTCTGTCTTACGAGAATTTTTGTATGTTTAGTAACCTCTTCGTTTTCGATATGAGACTAGCATGCAACAAAAAACGATATTCTCATCGTGTGTACGAGGCTTAACCACTCCTGTATCATCATGCTTGAAAAAGGAATGCGGCCACTCCCCTAAACAGTGGCTAGCCAATCCCGAAACGCGTCGCATACCGGTGACATCACCGCCGGGCGACTGCGCCATGTGTTTGCTTTCCAAGCCTAGTTTTCGCCTCCCCAGTACACGGCCGTGTCTCTATACATCTTTGAGGTGAGACTGACGGCCCCCTGGAAATACCACAGCGCTTTCCCGGCATTGGCGCCCCCTTACCCTTCTGAGCCCCACCACCGGAACCCCTGCTCTGTAAAACGGGCTTTGTGTGCCCCCACCCACAGACTGGACTGCTTTATACCTGCACCTGGACTTCTTGGAAGATTTAACACCAGCACCACGCTCTGCCATATCCACATCCCTTTGACAAGAGGCAAGCTTAAAGTAAAGTGAAGTGGCTACAACCTGGACTTGCTGAGATCTGCAGTTCCACCATCTTCCCAGCCCAGCATGCAGGACCTGAATGTGACACCATATACCTCCATGTGAGTGGATAATGTTGTTTTAATAAATTGAATTTTGATACATACTCAGAGGCGCCCCCCTTTCCTTGTTTTTTGTCACTTTCAGATAACAGTTGTCTCTGCGGCGGATTCACCACAAAATCACTTTTATCACGGCGGGAGAGGTGCCGACCGCCGATGACCGGGATGACGTCCCGGTCATCTCTGCCACTTACCGGAGCCGTCGGTAGCAGCAGAGACAATTCAATGCTTTCCCCTCAGAAGCATGAAGTCGAGTGAGGGAATGATGGCCCCCACTCGACTCCATACCATTAAATGATGGAAGCGACGTCAAATGTCATTTCCGCCCAATGGTCTTAAAGCAGGGCTCGACAAAACCCAGGCGCCAGGTCGCAATGGCGACTGGAAATTGCATCCTGGCGCCTGGGCTACACCGCAGCAGCTGTCTGGATTCCTGCAAAGTGCCTCCACCCGCGGGTGCGTGGACTTCGGTTGGGCTGGCCAAAATTGAGGCCGCGGCTTTGCGGCCTGCTGGATCGGGATACACGCGTCTTTCTGCGAACCAGTGCCCTCTGGTGGGCTGGGGGGTGATGCGATGAGTGTGGCGTGCTCTTACTGCCTGCCGACCTCCGACGTCATCTTCTCAGTTTCACAGCTGGGCTGAGGAGGAGAGAGTCTGGGAACACGCAGTACAACACTGTGTGCAAACACTCCAAGCAGAGATGGCCGGTGTGTGTCCTTCCCTTCTATGACTGACCGCTACTGGCCTCTCCGGGGACGGAATGCTGGGGAACATCCATGGGCGGGCTGGACACTTTCTGTACAGGTTCTATGGGGGGAGCTTGGACGTGACCTTTCTAGATGGCGGGGAGGCGAGCTGACCAAGAGACCTGGAGGGTTATCTGTGTTCAGTCCGGGCACCCCAACACACACCAAGCATGGCTGCCTTCCCTCCGGGGATAGGGGGTGATAGTCCGACAGTCTCCAGCAGTATTAACCCTTTACTGCACCCCCAGCTTCATTACTACTTATTACACCCCCCCCAATCTGTATACATCATTAACCCCTTATTGTACCCCCAGTTTCATTACTACTTATTACACCTCCCAATCTGTATGCAACATTAACCCCCTTACTGCATCCCCAGCTTCATTCATTACTACTTATTACACCCCCCCAATCTTTATACATCATTAACCACCTGTTAATGCACATTAGTGCCACCTCAGTGTTGCCTATCAGTGCCACCTGTCAGTGCCCATCAGTGCCACCTCATTGCTGCCTATTGGTGCCCATCAGTGCCACCTCAATGCCGCCTCATCAGTGCCCATTAGTGCAGCCTATCAACGCACATCAGTGAAGGAGAAAAATAACCTCTTTGCAAAAATCTTATAACAAAACAAAAGTTGATTTAAATTTTTTTTCTTTTTCAAATATCGTTCTTTTTTGCTTGGCATCAGGCATGAGCAATTCTTATTGCCCGATGCCCCGGACATGCAGCTCTGGGTGCTGGGCAGAGGATTTAAAAAAACTGGCTCCTAACTTTTTCAGCTGGCTCCTAGATTCTAAGCAAATTTGTCAAGCCCTGTCTTAAAGCGGAATTTTATTTTTATTGAATTTAAGTGTAAATGTGAGATATGAGGTCTTTTTGACACCATTCCACAAGCGGGCGCAATTTTGTGGCATGGCATGTTGGGTATCAATTTACTCGGCATAACATTATCTTTCACAATATGAAAACAAATTAGGCTAACTTAACTGTTTTTCTTATTTTTTTATTCAAAAAAGGGTATTTTTTGTGAAAAAATTGCATTTGTAAGACCGCTGCACAAATACGGTCTGACATAAAGTTTATTATAACAACCGCCATTTTATTCTCTAGGGTGTTTCAAAAAAATATATATAATTTTGGGGGGTTCTAAGTAATTTTAGTAGTATTACCAGGCTTGCTGGTGATCCTGCCAGGCACCCGTGCTACTCTGCACTCCTGCACCTCCTGTTTGCCTCGAGTCAGAGGCGTAAGAGAGGCCTTCCTCTGCATATCAGGCTCATCTACTAGGTATGTGACATCGTGTGCCCATGGCACATCAGATGAGATGACCAGATGTACTGGAAGCAATGAGGAGTGTTCCCTGACCAGCCCTCTGGAGTACCTGTCTGAGCAATTTGCATTATTATCTCAGTAGGTGGTAGTAGGGGTGGGGTATTTCACTGTCCTCAAAAAAACTAGGTGATTGGCTGTCCCTGGATTTAGTACTTTCTGAGTTACTGTCCTAGACAAGCATACAGATCAGAATAAGTCAGAGAGAAGTCTCCTGATCTGCTTGCTTGTTCTAGGCCTGTACCTCAGAAAAAATGGAAGCCACTGAATCAGCATGATGGCCAGATAACTACCATTTTCAGAGGTAGAGCTCAGCACTGTTTCTCAATGCAGGTTTACTTTATGGGTCAAAGAGTATCTAAACCCAAAAATAGAAAGTATACATTGCAACTTAACAGTCGTGAGATTTGGTAGCTGCACTAGTATTTTTTACGGGCTTTTTTACACTTAAGTTTTTCCTGGTGATCTTGTAAATAACACATGTCCTGCCTCTTTTTGTCTACAATAATTTTTACATTTTATCTATGCATATTTATGAAATGATAAACAGGGTCACCTTTCAGCACATGTAGGCAAAGGACATGTCCCTGCCACAGGAGGATATCGTCCGGTTATACAAACCACATACTGTAGATCTTATGTGCAGAAAATGAATGGCTAAAATTCAAAGTGCTTTTTTGACCTCAATTTTTCCTTTTTTACCTTTATATTGGCTTTTCAAAATAACAAATGCAGTAATATAGAGGTTGGATAAAAGGTGTAGTGCGGCAAAATGCTTTTTTATTAGCAAAATAGTATCGTTTGTATAGAGATGTACACATCAGACCAAAAAGAGGGGCAACTGAGACTGCACGAGGGACTTGGTCTCAAAAGAGGGACAGTCCCTCCAAAAGAGGGACAGTTGGTAGCTATGTCTATGGAGGGAGTCATGGTTGTCATACAGGCTGGACTTCATACATGTCTGCCTTCGTTCATCTCCATTTCATGGTGGATTAGGGGGACTAGTAATTTACACATTAAAGATAAGGTCCTTTGTGCTTTCTTTAAAGCGGATACTGTCCGCTGTGTACTGCGCATGCGCAGTACGCATGACAAGCAGATTCCGAAAATATCCAAAGATGAATGGCGCCTGTGCCGGGAGTCCAGGTTCAAGCCCCACCATCCAAGTGGACATAGAGTTAGAATAAAAAAGAGCCTAACGCAGCGAGGCCGTGCCCGAAGCGTGGCGAGCAGCCCTATGTCCACTTGGAGGGTGGGGCTTGCACCTGGACTCACGGACTGCACAGTACGGGCCGGACACTACACATTTTTTGACAGAACACCGGCCATAGACAGTTCGAATCTCAACAGGAACGGCTGAGTTTTGAACCATATATGGGCATGCTGAATGTACCCAAGTTGATTGAGCGATCAACTTGGGTACAACCAAACTGACAGATTTTACATACGATCATTGCTAGTGGCTGCTATAGCTGCTAGCAATAATCACTATCTTCTCCCAGCCTGAAAAGAGAAAACTGCCTGAAACAGGTGGCTCCACCATGACACTTAGTAAGGTGGACTTACCCTTAGGTGGATTTAGCTTTAGTTTAGCTGCTAGTCATGGTATTAATATCAGCAGGTGGTAAAGGTGACCTTGGACAACCAGTAAAAGATTGCTCATGATAGTTGAGTGTGTATGTTTATATGCTGGGCAGACCTGTCCCATTTCCGGCCTTATCTCAGGAGTATACTTCCTCTGAGAGTGTTTTGGGTGGTGGTTGTCAGCATAGATGTTGTAGTGCCCATAGGCAGCTTATTCCCACAGCAGGGCACCAATAACTGGTCTGTCACCTTTTAACACTTGTATTAAATTTCATTATAACACATACTGTATGCATACTTCTAGTAACAACTTGTGATTTTCAACTGGAATTGTAATAATATCTTGGCATGAAGCTGTTTCTTGATATTGTATCTAAAGTAAATGGCACTTAATGAGATCTTAGTTATATCAAATAAAAGGTCTAATGTTAATGGCTTATTAAACACTTCTGAAGGTGAACATAAAATAAACAGTCAGTTTAAACATAAACAGACAATACAACAGAAGCACACTTACTGTATAAACTTATTTTCCTTCCTTTATATACAGTATCTCACAAAAGTGAGTACACCCCTCACATTTTTGTAAATTTATAATATCTTTTCATGTGACAACACTGAAGAAATTACACTTTGCTACAATGTAAAGTAGTGAGTGTACAGCTTGTATAACAGTGTAAATTTGCTGTCCCCTCAAAATAACTCAACATACAGCCATTAATGTCTAACCCGGTGGCAACAAAAGTGAGTACACCCCTAAGTGAAAATGTCCAGATTGTGCCCAAAGTGTCAATATTTTGTGTGGCCACCATTATTTTCCAGCACTGCCTTAACCCTCTTTGGCATGGAGTTTACCAGAGCTTCACAGGTTGCCGCTGAAGTCCTCTTCCCCTCCTCCATGACGACATCACAGAGCTGGTGGATGTTAGAGACCTTGCGCTCCTCCACCTTCCGTTTGAGGATGCCCCACAGATGCTCAATAGGGTTTAGGTCTGTAGACATGCTTGGCCAGTCCATCACCTTTACCCTCAGCTTCTTTAGCAAGGCAGTGGTAGTCTTGGAGTAGTGTGTTAGGGTCATTATCATGTTGGAATACAGCCCTGCAGCCAGGCCCGGACTGGCCATAGGGCAGACCGGGCAGCTCCGTGGCATGTTGATGATCAGGCCGCACAGCAGGATGTAAGTGGCGACTGCGGCCTGGACAGGGTCAACATAGGCCATGCGGCCATGCCTGTGTTTTCTCTGGCAGAACTAGCGGCTGCCTGGGCTGAGCTGCGTGGTTCTCGCACACACAGCTCATACTCAGAGCCGATGCTGAAAGTTACACTCTCCATTCCTACGAACTGCTTCTCCTCCTTCAGCCATGGGTGTCCGCACGGTGGGGCAAGGGGGGGAGAGCTGCGGGTCACTGTCAGGATGTTACCCCCACTCCCAGCCCCCTTTCCTACGTCGGCAGCACGGGAGAAAAGAAAGCTTTCTGCCTGTTCTTCTTCCTTCCCTATTGGCCATAGCAGAGGGCCAATCAGAAGAAACTAGAGGGGTATCATGGGAAATCTAGTCCCGGAGATTGGTGGCCCAATTGTTCTCACCAGGGATTCGGCTCAAGTCCCCAGCATGCACTCTGCTGGGGGGAAAAGAGAAAACACAGAAATAAGCTGAGGAGTGCTACACTGTAGCAGCTACAGGAGACATGGAAAAATGTGCTGGGGGAACTAATAGACCCAGCACCACCAGACAGAGCCACGCTGTACCCACACCACCATAGAGAGCCACGCTGTACCCACACCACCAGAGAGAGCCACGCTGTACCTACACCACCAGAGAGAGCTACGCTGTACCCACACCACCAGAGAGAGCCACGCTGTACCCACACCACCAGAGAGAGCCACGCTGTACCTACACCACCAGAGAGAGCCACGCTGTACCCACACCACCAGAGAGAGCCACGCTGTACCTACACCACCAGAGAGAGCCACGCTGTACCCACACCACCAGAGAGAGCCACGCTGTACCCACACCACCAGAGAGAGCCACGAGAGCCATGCTGTACTCACACTACCAGAGAGAGCCACGCTGTACCCACACCACCAGAGAGAGCCACTTGAGCCACCCTGTACCCACATCAGCAGAGAGAGCCACGCTGTGTCACACCACCAGAGAGAGCCACGCTGTACCCACACCACCAGAGAGAGCCACAAGAGCAACTATGTACCCACATCACCAGAGAGAGCCACGAGAGCCACGCTGTACCCACACCACCAGAGAGAGCCACAAGAGCCACACTGTACCCGCACCACCAGAGAGAGCGCCATGCTGTCCAGCACCACCAGAGAGAGAGCAGGTCAGTGTCACTGGGCAGTGTGGGCACAATAGGAGACAGACAGCACTAGCATTGTATGGCCACAATAGGACACTAATATAAAGGGGACTGCACTGTAAAGGGGCACTGTTATCATTGCAGTGCCCCCTTTGCAATGCAGTCCCCTTTATATTACCAGTGTCCCTGCACATTACAGTGTGCAGGGACACTGTGTGGAGGACTGACGCAAGCCACCCCCGCGAATGTCCATGCAGACCAATTTGATGCAGTGTTCGGCGTATGGTCTGAGCACTGACATGCTGACCCCCCCAACCTCTGCAGCAATGCACTCATAAGTCTATTTCCCAAGGACAACCTCTGGATATGACGCTGAGCGCGTGCACTCAACTTCTGTCTCAACGTCGACCACGGCGAGGCCTGTTCTGAGTGGAACATGTGCTGTTAAACCGCTGTATGGTCTTGGCCATCATGCTGAAGCTCATTTCCAGGGTCTTGGCAATCTTCTTATAGCCTAGGCCATCTTTATGTATAGCAACAATTATTTTTTCAGATTCTCAGAGAGTTCTTTGCCATGAGGTGCCATGTTGAACTTCCAGTGACCAGTATGAGAGAGTGAGAGCGATAACACCAAATTTACCACACCTGCTCCCCTTTCACACCTGAGACCTTGTAACACTAACGAGTCACATGACACCGGGGAGGGAAATGGCTAATTGGGCCCAATTTGGACATTTTCACTTTTGTTGCCAGCGGTTTAGACATTATTAATGATTGTGTGTTGGATTATTTTGAAGGGACAGCAAATTTACATTTGCCACATAAGATATAATAAAATATTTACACAAATGTGAGGGGTGTACTCACTTTTGTGAGATACTATATATAAACTGTATATACCTTCTCACGAATTTTAATTGTGTTCAGTCTGTCTTGTGATTCACATGCCTTTGTCACTCTCTGACCAGATAGGTAATATCCCCTATTTACTGGTTAAGTTTAGCATTTTCCAGTGTTGGCTCCCAGTGTCTAGAAGATGCTCATTGGATAGAGAATAAGCATCATCCCCACTGACCAATGTGCAGACAGATGACCTGAGAAGCTGTACAAGGAAATACTGGAGTCATCTTTGCAGAAGAATCAAGTATTTAAATCACAAGATTAAGCGCTCTATGAAGAGAGGACAGGTGGATGAATGAAAAGTCCTCCAATCATAGGTCCATTTAGTTTAAGTGTTACTAAACCCACCACAGTAAAGCATGCTTGTTATGCTCACCATGGAACCTAAGGGGTTAATATTCTGCATTGTGAAAAAGGCTGTCTTCTCCGATCTTCACCTTCTTCCAGTGTCTCCAACTCATCTCTGGATATTATTGAGGGAAGGGGACAGGCTGCAAATGCTCAGTTTGGTGTGTATTGCTAGAGAATAGTTTTTTTTCTTGGAAGAGTACATGTGATCAGCACAGGGCCAATCAGCACTGTCCAGACAGAGTGTAAGTGGTCCTGCAGTCTTATAGGACAGTGAGAGCAGTATGAAAACTCCTCCTACAAGCTTTAACCAGACACTGATAGAAAAAATAAACCCAGGACCTGTTAACTGGACATGTCACAGGCACTTATTCCTATAAGTTAGCTTCCAATAAAGTGTTACTAAACCCAGGACCCTGCATTTACTATATCTGGTCTCCCACAGGACACAGAACATGGAAATGCAATTATTTTAGTAAATATAAACTGCTAAATACATTTTCTCATCAGCAGTATATAGCAGTCTTCTATATACTATATACTTTCTATATATAGTATATATACTTTATATTTTATCTATACACTTTATATTATGCTATATATTTTCTAGCTGGTCTAAAACCACTTTTGACATAAAGGGACACTTTTTGGTTGCTATGGACAATCTCCAAATTCCAGGCAGAAAAAAAGTACAGTATTTATAATATAAAAAACTACATGCAGGGCACTGGACAGACCACTAGGGACAAGTGGGGAGGGACAGAGGATGTGTATTTTTTTATACAGTACTATAATCTGTAAGATTACAGTACTGTATGTGTTTTGTGTGTTTTAACTTTTTTGAATTTGGCGCCGATCTCCGCTTCCGTGCATCGTAACATCGCAGGGAACGGAGGTCAGCGGCACTCGGCACTGTGTGAATCGAGCAGAGGAGCTCGCACACACAGCGGGGAGACATCGCAGGATCCAGGGGACAAGGTAAGTAACTTCCCCTGTATCCTGCAATGCGAACCCGAGTTCGGCTCGGGGTTACCGCTTATGGTACTGAAGTTCCACCCCGAGCCAGACTCGGGATTACCGCCAGGGAGGTTAAACACTGCCAATGTATTCTTAGTAACTTCTTAGTAGAAACAAACTAAAGCCTAGTACACACCACTAGTTTTTTTTTTGTTCAACCCAGCGGGTTAAATGAAAAAAAACTGACAGCTCAGTAACTAACTATCCAATGTTAGCACCGCAATCTCCCCTGCTGTGCTGTTGTTTTCTGAGAGGGGGACGGACCCCTTGCCAAAACACTCTGGTCAGCACTCTCAGCTATTGGCTGAGAGCACTCATTGGGAGCCGATTGGCAGACCTTTTTCGGCCATGAACCTTCGACAGAAGCTGGCTGCTATACACACGGGCCGAATGTCTTCAGGTTTCTATTGACCCCGGCTGATGCTGGCTGACAATCGGCCCGTGTGTACTAGACTCAACCCGCCAACATAAGGACAATGGTTTTCCAGGATGCATGATCCCCAAAACATGGAAAATCTTCCATGTTGAGTCAGAAATAAGACAGTAAAGATTAGGAAAACTTGGTTCTCCTGGTTCTAATTTCAGCTGACTTTTCAAGAGACTGCCTAAAGTTTTCACCACTCCACAATTCTTTATTTTGCCAAACTACAGGAAAGACCAGAACTTACTTGAAGGTTATTTACTGTAAGGCCCCTTTCACACGAGGCGGGCTCCGCTTGCACGGAGCCCGCCTCTGTCCGCCGGCTCAGCGGGAGATCTCTCCGTTGATCTCCGCTGAACCGGCGGATGACAAGCCTCTCTCTGCTCACTGAGCGGGGAGGGGCTTGCGAGAGCCGCTGATCTCTATGGAGAGATCGGATGAAAATGGACAGTGTGTCCGTTTTCATCAGATCTCACCCGATCCGATCCGCCAGCTACGGATCTGGACGTATAGCCATACGTCTGCTTTTGGCGGATCGGACCGGGTCGGATGTCAGCGGAGATGTCTCCGCTGACATCCGACGCTCCATAGGCTAACATGGAGCGCCCGTTCAGATCCGCCGTCAAAAACTGACAGGCGGATCTGAACGGTCCGACCGTGTGAAAGGGGCCTAATTCATGACTACAAAGCTCTGTAATTTGCTACACCTCAACGCTTTTTCTATACTACCATCTTTCGGGGAATGTAAAAACATGTGTATTTTGGTCACATAACAAGATGGAAATTATTTTGAGAAAATTCCATCCGTGTCTTTGGTGGAAATTGTAAATGAAGAATTAAAAAAGTGCTAGCAGTTCCCATTTTAATTCACAGAAGACAGTGGAGCAGGAAAACGAAGAAAGGCTTGAGAGTGTGCCATATGCTGTCAGGGTGATAAACTCAGGGCTGTATTGATTTTAATGAATCTGGGAGTGTTTAGAATTGCTTTGCAATGTGTCATACGCCTGCAGGATGTAGTGATGTGTCCAGATCCCACACCTATATAGATCATGCAAACAATATAAAAGCATGCTGCAGTTTCTGGAGTAAAGTGTCACACAAGCCTTCACAGACATGCTTTTGTATTTGATGTAAAGGTCAACAGCACCCTGCAGAACAAAGTGACAAAGAGGACCGTGACATGCAATTGTAAGAGATAATGCTGTGTTATAAAAATTATTTTCCATTAACACCTTCCATAGGAAATTATGGTACTAAAAGCAATGTATAGTATTTTTAAATGGTTTGTAGGTAATGATTTCAGTGTGTGGGCATGGTAAAAAGTGTTCTGATATGTGATTAGTAATTACATATTTACTAAACTGTAATATTTACTCAGTAGACACAGAAAGTCCATGAAATGGCCAGTTATTTAAAAACAATGCACTCCCTGTGTGGATGTGCCTTATCTCGGCAGTTATTATAGCTCAAAGTTTTGTGTGGTTTGGGATCGTGGACCCCCCATGCAGCCTGCATGCAGGCTACAGATGATACAGGTACATGGAAGCACAAGAGACGAGGATCTGGGAAAGCAAAGAATACTGGACTCACAGAAATATAGTGCAGCACATGGTGCTGGCCTTCCAGGCAGGCAGAAGTACTAGTAAAAAATAAATAAAAAAACACTTGCAGCACAGGGGTGCTAGGCTCACAAGGAGACAGGAGTACAGGGCTATCTTACTTTACAGAAGTGGGATGCGGGGTGTACAGGGACATATAGGTAATGCCACAGTGTTGAACAGGGGTCCCAGGGGATGTAGCTACACGGGATACAGTTTGAGTCTAGGACAGAAAGACTACCTGTCAGGGTGCTTGTAAGGAAAGCTCTGCTGGTCCTAGTAGTTCCCCGCCGGTACGAGCGGGTGCGCGAGTGCGAGCAGGTGCGCAAACGAGTGCGCATGCGCGAGCGGGTGCTCGAGCGCAGGCACATGCGGTTGCGCGCACGGGCGCGCGCACGGTCAGTGGCGCCAGGCGGGCTATTTAAACCGGACCTTTCCACACAGTTCTTGCTGCTTGATCTACAGCGTTCCGTATGTCCTCCCTGAAATGATCTGACTCTGTGTTTGTGACCCGGCCTGTTCCTCTACCTGCTCTGTTGTCTGCCTGCCCCCGACCTTGGCGTGTCCACGACTCTGCACCTGCTCATCCCTCTGGCTTATCCGCATTGTGCTCCACAGTTACCGAACCAGGCTTGTCTGACCTCCCTGTGTACCTGCTCCGGTGGGACCTGCCAGTTCCTGTGACCTGTTGCTTGCTGGTTCCTGTCACCTGCTGCCTGCTGGTTCCTGTGACCTCTTACCTGCCAGTCCCTGTGACCTGTTGCTTGCTGGTTCCTGTCACCTGCTGGTTCCTATGACCTCTTACCTGCCAGTTCCTGTGACCTGTTGCTTGCTGGTTCCTGTCACCTGCTGCCTGCTGGTTCCTGTGACCTCTTACCTGCTAGTTCTTGTGACCTGTTGCTTGCTGGTTCCTGTCACCTGCTGCCTGCTGGTTCCTGTCACCTGCTGCCTGCTGGTTCCTGTGACCTCTTACCTGCCAGTTCCTGTGACCTGTTGCTTGCTGGTTCCTGTCACCTGCTGCCTGCTGGTTCCTGTGACCTCTTACCTGCCAGTTCCTGTGACCTGTTGCTTGCTGGTTCCTGTCACCTGCTGCCTGCTGGTTCCTGTGACCTCTTACCTGACAGTTCCTGTGACCTGTTGCTTGCTGGTTCCTGTCACCTGCTGCCTGCTGGTTCATGTGACCTCTTACCTGCCAGTTCCTGTGACCTGTTGCTTGCTGGTTCCTGTCGTCTGCTGTCTGCTGGTTCCTGTCATCCTCTGCCAAGGCCTGCTGACCCTGACACAGCTTCCTTCTACCACCTGATCCACCTGTCAGCTGTTGATCTTGCCAGACACTCATGCTTCCTTCGACTCCTGCGCCCCCTGTCTCCTCTATCGGGGGTCGCGAGTCTGGGACGCAAGAGAGGTCTCCTACTGCAATCCGGACTCGCCACTAGGTACGTGACAGTGCTATTCTGATCAAACATGAGCATGTGCCAAAAAAGAGACAGCAGAATAAAAATATGCATGTGCTTGTGCATGTGCTGAGGAAAAGACCTGGCATAGTTGCCCATACTTTAAATGGCCGTGCTTTTTGCACAGAAATGTGCGCATGTGCATTGGCGCATGTTCACGTACATCTGCTGCCAGAATTGGCGTCTATATAAGGACAGTGGCTGCACTCAGACTTTGCTGGATGTTCTTTAGCTACCAGTACTCCTTACTTCTATGTTTCCTGTACTCTTTGGATCACCTGTTACTGACCCGGCTTGCCTCTGGACTTCCCTGCTGCCTGATCCCTGGTTTTGACCTTGGTTTGCTCTAAGTACTCTGCTTCTCTTGTTCTACCATGCATGACCCTGGCTTGCTCCTGACTACTCCTCTGCTTGCTTCACTGGATCCCTGTGAATAACATTGACTCTGTTCTTGACCACGCACCTGTCTACTCCCTGGCTTGCCTTCCCATGTATGACTTTGGCTACCATCCTTACTATGCTTCTTCAGTCCGGTCCTGCCAGCCTGATCCTGGTTCTTCCTTGGGTGCCACCTTGTCTGTGGTCACTGCCCTGGTCCCACTACATCTCCAGGGGCAACAGAGGTCCTGACAGACCAGCTGACAGCTATCCAGTTCTGCTGTACTGCAAATAACTTCCAGCAGATCTACCCAAATGGCACCCATGCTTTTTTGAGTCTAGCAATCCCTGTTCTAACCTTCAGGGGTGCTTGCCACTTAGCTGCAAGGGAAGCCCTCTCTTCAAATCAGCCTCAGACCAGATACGTGATACTAACCATCAGTACCGATAATGAAGAACCTAGAGTGCCCAAATGTACAGTGAAGGTGAGGGCCCTGGGAAGGGCCTAGGTGCAGAGTCTAAGGAATCGCCTTGTCTCCTCCAGAGCTCCTGAAGGTGGAGATGGATTGTGCTGCAGACAATTCTCAGGTTGCAGGCCTCTGACTCACAGAAAGCCATAAGAAGTCCTGTTTGCAGTTTGCGAGAAACCATGCGGGAGACACAGCAAAGATGTGGAAGAAGGTGCTTCTGTCAGATGAGACCAAAATTGCATTTTCTGGCCTAAAAGCAAAACGCTATGTGTGGCAGAAAACCAGCACTGCACATCACCCTGAACATACTATCCCCACCGTGAAACATGGTGGTGACAGCATCATGTTTGTGGGGATGCTGTTCTTCAGCAGGGACAGGGAAGCTGGTCAGAGTTGATGGGAAGATAGATGGAGCCTAAAACAGGGCAAACTTGGACCTGTTAGAGTCTGCAAAAGACTTGAAACTGGGGCGGAGGTTTACCTTCCAGCAGGACAACGACCCTAAACATACAGCCAGAGCTATGTGACACCATCTGAACCGAACAAGTTTATCTTGGTCTCATCAGACCACAGGACATGGTTATAGTAATCCATGTCCTTAGTCTGCTTGTCTTCAGCAAACTGTTTGCAGGCTTTCTTGTGCATCATCTTTAGAAGAGGCTTCCTTCTGGGACAACAGCCATGCAGACCAATTTGATGTAGTGTGCGGTGTATAGTCTGAGCACTGACAGGCTGAACCCTCACCCCTTCAACCTCTTCAGAAATGCTGGCAGCACTCATATGTCTATTTCCCAAAACAATCTATGAATATGAAGCTGAGCACGTGCACTCAACTTCTTTGGTCGACCATGGCGAGGCCTGTTCTGAGTGGAACCTGTCCTGTTAAACTGTATGGTCTTGGCCACCATGCTGGAGCTCAGTTTCAGGGTCTTGGCAATCTTCTTATAGCCTATGCCATTATGCCATCTTTATGTAGAGCAACAATTCTTTTTTTCAGATCCTCAGAGAGTTTTTGCCATGAGGTGCCATGTTGAATTTCCGGTGACCAGTAGTAGAAAGTGAGAGCGATAACACCAAATTTAGCACACCTGCTCCCCATTCACACCTGAGACCTTGTAACACTAACGGGTCACTGGGGAGGGAAAATAGCTAATTAGACCCAATTTGGACATTTTCACTTAGGGGTGTACTCACTTTTGTTGCCAGTGGTTTAGCTGTACACTCACTACTTTACATTGTAGCAAAGTGTAATTTCTGTGTAAAGTTATAATAAAATATTTACAAAAATGTGAGGGGTGCACTCATTTTTGTGAGATACTCTATATACACAGTACTGCGCAAAGGTTTTAGGCAGTTGTGAAAAAATGCTGAAAATTAAGAATGATTTCAGAAATAGAAGTGTTAATAGTTTATTTTTTAACAGTTAACAAAATGCAAAGTAAATGAACAGAAGATAAATCCAAATCAAATCAATATTTGGTGTGACCACCCTTTGCCTTCAAAACAGCATCAATTCTTCTAGGTACACTTGCATCCAGTTTTTGAAGGAACTCGGCAGGTAGGTTGTTCCAAACATCTTGGAGAACTAATCACAGCTCTTCTGTGGATGTAGACTGCCTCAAATCCTTTTGTCTCTTCATGTAATACCAGACAGACTCCATGATGTTGAGATCAGGGCTCTGTGGGGGCCAAACCATCACTTCCAGGACTCCTTGTTCTTCTTTATGCTGAAGATAGTTCTTAATGACATTGGCTGTATGTTTGGGGTCATTGTCCTTCTACAAAATAAATTTGGGGCCAGTCACACTCCTCCCTGATGGTATGGTGTGATGGATAAGTATCTGCCTGTATTTCTCAGCATTAAGGACACCATTGATCTTGACCAGGGGTCTCCAAATCTTCTAAACAAGGAGCCGGTTTACTGTACTTCAAACTTTAAGGGGGCCAGATTGTGGCCATTGAGAGTAGAAAAGGTAGGGGAAAAAACAATGCCCCATCATTGGTGTCAGTGGGAGGAATTATGCCCCATCATTTCTGTCAGAGGCAAAAAATGTGCCCCATCAGTGGTGTCATTGGGCCCCATTGTCTGTGTCACTGGGAAAAATTGTGCCCCATCGTTGGCGTCAGTGAGAGCAATTGTGCCCCATCGTTGATGTCAGTGGGAGGACTTGTGCCCCATCATTGGAGTCAGTGGGGGGAATAGTGCCCCATCATTGGTGTCAGTGGGAGGAATAGTGCCTCATCATTGGTGTCAGTGGGAGGAATAGTGCCCCATCATTGGTGTCATTTTGGGCCCCATTGTTGGTGTCACTGGGAGAAATTGTGCCCCATCTTTGGCATCATTGGGAGGAACTCTGTTCTATTGTTGATATCATTGGGAGGAATTGTGCCCCATCATTGGTGTCAGTGGGGAAAATTATGCCCCATTGTTGGTATCAGCGGATGAAATAGTGCCCCGAGGGCCAGATAAAAGCAAGCAAAGGGCTGCATCTGGCCCCTGAGCCACAGTTTGGAGACCACTGATCTTGACCAAATCTCCAACTCCATGTTGCGGAAATACAGTCTCAATGTTGCAGAAACCCTCCACCATGCTTCACTGTTGTCTGCAGACATTCATTATTTTACCGTTCTGCAGCCCTTTGCTAACAAACTACTTCCTCTACAGACAAATATTTCAAAATTGTACTAGTTTGTCTGCACTCCAGTTCCTATGTTTTCATGCATAGGGCAAATCAACTCAGCTATGCACAAAAACATAGAACTGAGGTGCAGAAAAACGTTTGCATAGTAATATATATATATATATATATATATATATATATATATATATATATATATATATATATATATATTAAAACTCTTCCTTGTATTGCACAATACAGTTTTCATATGATAACATATTAATGTGTTATTGCATGACTCACTTTTTTTTTTGGCTTAATAAGAAACTCTCCTAATTATTTTCATATGACTAATAAGATAATTACAAATAATTATAAATGGGCTGGCGTAGCTTTTTTTTTTTTTTCTAAAAGTGGACTAATAAACCGAAAGTGCTGCATAAGACAACTAATTACATAACAAACAAAATCATCTTAAATCTTTAACTGAACGGTAAGTACATAGGGGGCAAACTGGTGTGCATGAGTCAGAATCCATGGTGGACCAGGACAGTTCTCTAAAGGTTTCTCTGTGGGGGGGGGGGGGGGGCGGCTGTTAAGCATTCTACCAATCATAAAAAGACAAATTTACCAGTTAAAGCGGTTATAAACCCAACAAAAATTTTATATATTGGAGCTTACCCATATTTAGATGTGGTGGCCACATTAGTATTCTTTGGGGCTTTTTTCGCCTCTATTTTCACCCGCTGATCTGGCCTCCTGTATTATGGTGCCAATACTCCGGATGAAAGAGCAACAGAGACACCTTTAGACAGCAGCATTTTCAGTCTGTGAAAATCCTGCTGTCCAAATCTTGATCTGTTATGTAAACTTGCGGTAGCATGACACCAATAATGTTACAATGAATGTAATATGAATACCAAACAAATATGTTGCAAAGTAAGTATATAAAAAGGCAATGAAGCAGCAGCAGGTATGATAACAATTAAAGGAAAAAAAACGATTCAAATGCCACAACATCCACCAAGTTCATGTATACTGAAGGAAGATCACTTTGAAATGCTGAACAGAAGAGGTGGTGTATCCCGGGCAAATAAATGTGCATGTGACAAATGGGCATACCAGTGGAAACCTAAGTTTATTTTTATTATTTTCAGTACACAGGATGGTACTTACTTTCATTCAGAAGTGTCCCTTATGCTGGTGGCTGCTTAGTTTAAATCCTAAGTACCTCCCTAAGGCCCCTTTCACACTGGGGCGGGAGCCGCAGTGACGGTAAAGCCCCCCCCCGCGAGCGGACGAAAAAGGGTTAATATCCCCCGCAGAGCGGCGCCGTAGCGGCGCTTTGCGGCGGTATTGCTGCGGTTTTACCGCGGTATCCCATTTAAATCAATGGGAAGGAGCGGTATAGGAGCGGTGAACACACCGCTCCTATACCGCTCCAAAGATGCTGCTAGCAGGACTTTTTTTGCCATCCTGCTAGCGCACCGCTCCAGTGTGAAAGCCTGCCGGCTTTCACACTGGAGTGAATGGGGCCGGTTTTTTCAGGCGGTATACAGGCGCTATTTTTAGCGCTGTACGGCCTGAAAACTGCCCCAGTGTGAAAGGGGCCTAACACCCCTGCAGTAGTAGTCTTCGGGATTAAAGTGGATGTAAACCCCAAAATTATTATTTTTTTTTTGATGTCCTAATGTAGAGAATAAGATTTGTAGATTTGTAGAATGTAGTTGCCTAGATTGGGCAAAGCTGATGATTGTGGGCATAGTTAAATTCAAAGTTTATTTATTTGATAAAAAAAAAAAAAGTTTATTTATTTAATAAATCAACACAAAGGACAGTACTTACGTTCAATGAGGAGTGTTCCCTGTGCTGTTGGTTTCTTTGTTAGTTGAAATCAGAAGTCCCCTGACTCCCCCATACCCCCTCAGTAGTAATCTTCTGGTGGTATGAGGGTAATACAGCTGCTGGACCTGTCATACGCATATGTCAAGAGTGCCACCTTCCACCCCCTCATCCATTCATGAGCTGTGCTATAGTATAGCTTCCATCAATGAAAAAAACTCTATGAAAGGAGGTGGCGGACCCTTCATTCATCCACCAGTCCTCCATTCACAGAGCACCTTCAAGGGGCTCCTGATGAGTGCCTATGACGGGTTCAGCAGCTGTATTAAAGTGGATGTAAACGCAAATTATTATTTTATTTTTTTTTGATGTCATAATGTAGAGAATAAGATTTCCTTTCATTTGAGCCCAGTCTTGCCACACAGATTTACTGGAGGCCTGAGCAATCCTCTTTTATTGTTCAGTTAGAGAAATCTTGACAAAGTCTTGAAAACTTTGTCAAAAACGCCCCCTTGCTGTGAGTGACAGGTGATTTACATATCTCATGCACTAGCCTGAGACAGGCACATCCTGTGTAAAAAGTTCACAATTCACATCCCCCTCCCCTCCAGCTCTCCCAGCATTACTGTGTTTTGACTGGATGTTTCTCATCATGGGATGCAGTGAACAGTCAGCAGACTATAGACAGACAAGTGATTTAGGGGACATGTATGTAGTCAGAGCTGGGCAGAGTAGAAAATCCAGTGATCTGATGATAACCTGTCTCAGGCTAGTGCATGATATGTAAATCACCTGTCACTCACAGCAAGGGGGCGTTTTTGACAAAGTTTTCAAGACTTTGTCAAGATTTCTCTAACTGAACAATAAAAGAGGATTGCTCAGGCCTCGAGTAAATCTGTGTGGCAAGACTGGGCTCAAATGAAAGGAAATCTTATTCTCTACATTATGACATCAAACAAAATAAAATAATAATTTAGGTTTACATCCACTTTAATACAGCTGCTGAACCCGTCATAGGCACTCATCAGGAGCCCCTTGAAGGTGCTCTGTGAATGGAGGACTGGTGGATGAATGAAGGGTCCGCCACCTCCTTTCATAGAGTTTTTTTCATTGATGGAAGCTATACTATAGCACAGCTCATGAATGGATGAGGGGGTGGAAGGTGGCACTCTTGACATATGCGTATGACAGGTCCAGCAGCTGTATTACCCTCATAGCACCAGAAGATTACTACTGAGGGGGTATGGGGGAGTCAGGGGACTTCTGATTTCAACTAACAAAGAAACTAACAGCACAGGGGACACTTCTCATTGAACGTAAGTACTGTCCTTTGTGTTGATTTATTAACCACTTGCCTACCAGGCACCAACACCCCCCTCCCATCCAGACCAATTTTCAGGTTTCCGTGCTCTCACGCTTTGACTGACAATTACTCAGTCATGCAACACTGTACCCAAATTAATTTTTTGTCCTTTTTTTCCCCACAAATAGAGATTTCTTTTGGTGGTATTTGATCACCTCTGGGTTTTTTATTTTTTGCGCTATAATTGAAAAAAGACCGAAAATTTTGAAAAAAAACGCATTTTTCTTTGTTTCTGTGATACAATTTAGGAAATTATTAATTATTCTTCATAAATTTTGGCCACAATTTATACTGCCACATATCTTTGGTAAAAATAACCCAAATTAGTGGAAATTATTTGGTCTTTGTGAAAGTTACAGACTCTACAATCTGTGGTGCGAATTATACAAAATTGATCACATCTGATGTACTGGTGGCCAATCTCATTTCTTGTGACCCGAACAAGCCAGGAAAGTACAAATACCCCCCAAATGACCCCTTTTTTGAAAGTAGACATTCCAAGGTATTTAGTAAGAGGCATGGTGAGCTTTTTGATGTTGTCATTTTTTCCCACAATTCTTTGCAAAATTAATTATTTTTTTATTTTTTATTTTTTTTCTACAAAATTGTCATTGTAATAGGTTATTTCTCTCACATGGCATGTGTTTACCACAAATGACACCCAAAAATAAATTCTGCTACTCCTCCTGATTATTACGATACCACATATGTGGGACTTTTCCACAGCCTGGCCACATAGAGAGGCCCAACATGCAGGGAGCGCCATCACGTGTTCTAGGAGCATAAATTACACATCTAAATTGTTGACTACCTATTACACTTTTGAAGGCCCTGGAGCACCAGGACAATGACACGTGACACTGACGTGGCACTGATGACACTGACGTGGCACTGATGACACGTGACACTGACGTGGCACTGATGACACGTGACACTGACGTGGCACTGATGACACGTGACACTGACGTGGCACTGATGACAGATGGTACTAATACGGGGCACTGATGACACGTGACACTGATGACAGATGGCACTGAGAGATGGCACTCATACATGGCACTGATATCACGTGGCACTAATATGTGGCACTGATGCGAGATGGCACTAATACGTGGCACTGATGACAGACGGCACTAATACGTGACACTGATGACAGATGGCACTGATACGTGGCATTGATGACAGGTGACACTGATAACAGATGGCACGTGACACTGACAGGTGGCACTGATGACAGATGGCACTAATATGTGGCACTGATGACAGATGGCACTGACTACAGATGGCACTGGGGATGGCACTGGGGATGGCACTGGCAGATGGCACTGGCAGATGGCACTGGGGATGGCACTGGGGATGGCACTGGGGATGGCACTGGGGATGTCATTGGGCACAGATGACATTGGGGACAGATTGCAGTGGTGGCAGTGGGCACAGATGGCATATTATTTATTTATTTTTAAAAACACTTACGGCGCTGCAGCCGTTCATCTCCCCCTCCTCACACGCTGTCTCTGTGTGAGGAGGAGGAGCGGTGCTGAGAGATGATCTCATATGTTTACATATGAGATCATCTCTCATTGGCCAGGGCGATCGCGCTGTAAACGGCCGCTGTTATTGGCCGTTTACAGCGATCTGTGATTGGCCGTGTCCGAGGGACACGGCCAACACAGAATTTCCCTGCTGCGCGCTCGTGAGCGCGCACAGGGAACGAGGAAAGGGGAGGCCGTCATATGACGGCCTCCCGGGATTTGGCATCCGCGCTGTGGCTGTCATTCGGCTACGGCCGGATGCGAAGTGGTTAAATAAATAAACTTTTTTTTTACCAAATAAATAAACTTTGAATTTAACTATGCCCACAATCATCAGCTTTGCCCAATCTAGGCAACTACAGCAAATCAGAAAACAATCGGAAACTAAAGGAAAATAGACTGTGCACTTTCTGCAAGTGCAGTTGCTTCAGTGCTTAGTAAATGAGGTAAGGCTTCACTTTGCAAAGAATAGACAAGCGCATGCATGGAAAATAAAAAAAAACTTTTTTCTAGCATATGATTGGATTTTGGAATTCAGTAGAGCTTTTGCCCATGTATTAAGCTTGGGCGCAACTGCTCTTGCAAGTGCACAGTGTATTTGCCTTTAGTAAATCAACCCCAGTGTGTCTGTACATCCGCCGCCCAGCCTTGACAAACATTCCTTCGCAGATCTCTCTTCAGTTCCACCAGACTGGATTTTCCATCATTATTGTGTTCCCCCAAGACATTCCAGAGCAGGGGTGACTGGTGAGATCTCCTCCTTCTTCCTCCATAGGCATCAGCATTCATGTTTGCCTGATTCGAGATGTCGAAAATGATCTCTTGGCGAATAAAATTGAAGGATGCAGAAACAGGTTATTTACTTTATATTACATGTTTTGTGTACAAAAAACATTAATTAGAAATAAATTATATTTATTATATTACATTAAAAATGATTTGAAGATCAGCTCCACACAAACCCTTTGTTTAGTTTTGGATGCATCTGAGAATGAACCTTTTTAATGCTTTCTGACATTGCTTCTTGTGTGGTCCCTCGGAAGAGGAAATAAATAGTTATCTGCAATGGGGACACATGCTGTATAGCAATAAAACTCTATTGACATCAGTTCACTTACTGTACCTGCCTATTTCATAGTTATTAGCTGCCTATTCAGCACTCACTTCTACTTGTCTACTCACAATCATCTAGGGCATTTGACTGTCATTTTCACAGCTCTAGAGCTGACTTATGGCTAACCTCTAATCCGGTGGTGGCTGGTGCTCAATATTTGGGGGGTGGCAAAAAAAATGGCCCCCGCTCACTCGCACTACCCCCTCCCGGATGGTTGGAACGGGAAGGCAGCGATCCATGGCCTTACCTTAGGAGGACGATGATGAGGTTGTGATGTTGGTGCTGGATCCGGGGTAGGGCTCCTGGAAGCTAGAAGGGGCTGTTGCTGCCCCTCCACCTGCTACTCCTCACTGCATATGGCCCGCAGCTTGCCGAGACCGTTACGTCACCCCCCCGGCTGAACATGAAGCAGGTCCCAAGACCCGATTGGCCGGAAGTCTTAAGACTCCCAGCCAATTGGGTCTCAGAACCCGCTTCCTGATTGGCTGGGAGGAGAAGCAGAAAGACATTAGCGATTATTAATTTGCTAAAGTCACACAACTGGGTGGGCTCGGGGGGGGGGGGGGGGGTCAGTGCTCTGCGTCCCAAGCACACCCTTTTTGAAGCCAGTTAGAGCCTCAGGCTCTAATCATGTGCTTCGGGAAAAAAAAAACACATTGAAATCCATGCGTCCTATGCCCTGCATGGAGATTAGGGGGCAGGCACATGGATTACGGGGGGGGGGGGGGGGGGGGAGTCCCCCTGTGCCCCTAATGGGGTGGCCACCATTGATCCAATCCTCCTGTTTTTTTTAAAGCTTTAAATAGGCGCCTATTAATGTACCAGTCAAATATAAAGAACTCATTACTATATAGAAGGCAAAAAGAAATTGTACCTCAATTTTAGCAGAGCCACAAACAATATTAAATATTAAAAGTTCTTGTTTCAGATGTACTTATTGCAATTATTATTTATAATGCGCTATGGTCAATATAAGTTTAGTTTACACATTTTAAACTTGTATTCTTTTTTTACTGTGTTTATAAGAAAATGTATTTTACAAATAAATATTCAAAGGGTAACTCCACTGTCATGGGAAAAAAATTAACAAATAAAAAAAAATAATATAGCATATTCAATTGCGAGACTAGTCTACTGTAATTGAATGTTATTACAAAATGACCTTTCCTTTTCAATCTGCAGCTCTGTAATTTTCTGTAGAATGCAATGCAATATGGCTACCTGGAGGTGTTCTGTACTCCGTTGGTGTACAGAATGTCCCCCAGATATGTCATTTCATGCTTGTGTGATTATTGGCTTACAGATTTTCCCAGAAGTCTGCACTAAGATACAAATCAGATTTTGAGCATCCCCTGCAACAAAAATTTCATTTTTGGTGAGATACTCCCAATGGGAAATTACATCTAAGGGGTTGCAGACCCTGCAACTTTCCTCATTAGCGCCCTGCAAGTGCAGCAGCTGATTGATCATTATATAACCACTTCCATATAGATTCACTCACATGGACACAGACAAAGAAACAGATACTCCTTCAGAATAAAAAAAGGTAAGAATCTGCAACAAAGTTTGTTAAAATCCGCGTACAATGTACATAGATCACCCAGAGGAGACTGTTTTTTCTCAACAAAAGTGTAGTTACTTTTTAAAGTCCAACTAAATTGTAAATTTAAATTGTCTAAATACAATCCAAGTGCAAAACACCCCCCAAAAAACAAACGTCCTACTGAGCAGAAAAGCCTATCCCTTGAAATCATGCTGCAGAGTTGGACCTTTTCTCTCTGTGTGGAAGGTCTGACATGTCCTCTGCTAAGTCAGAGCCAGAGCACCCAAGTCAGTGGGGAGCCTGAACTTTGCTGATTGCATAACTTTAGGTCGGATTCAGTAAGGGGCATATTGGACCTCTGCACAGAGTTCAAAGCTTCAGAGAGAGAGGGTCTCACTCTGCAGCTACTGGCAGGGGCTGCTATGAAAAGAAAACAAATGGTAAGACATTGAACATCTTTTGCTTTGATGCACTTGAATCTATTTAGTAGATTTAAACTGAAGGTTCAATTGGGCTTTAATACAAGATTCTATGATATTACAAAGCTATCTGCAGAAGCTGTTTGACTTCAGACTCTCTCTCTCTCACACTAATTGAAACTCAGAGGGCCTTGGCTTAACAGGTGAGCAGGAAGGTCGAAGGATTTTGCTCCCATTCCCACAAAACAAATTTACATGCAGTTTCACAGGATGAATAGTTCTGTGATTTTTCTTATAAATACACCCCGAAGTGTTATGTCATTCCCTTGTATAGGATCATTGATAGAAAGTCAATTGCGTGTTTAAAGTAATTGCTTCCTGTCATATCACCTTCATTTAAAATATCTTAGGTTCTTAATATTTCCTGTAACAGTCACATATTTACCCAGTAATATAATCTAATCCTCGCTTAAAAGAGCAAGTTTTATGAATGTTATGCAATTAATGCTAAATGCCTATTTAAGAAGAATATATTAACTATGTGACATTGCCATAGGCAATGGGTGTAACATAAGTGGGAGTCACTTTCTATTGAGAAAAGTAATTTTGTCATAGCTCAACACATTTTAAGGTCCTATACAATGAAACTAATGTCAACTGGGTTTATTAATGAACAACATGCAACTTTGTCCTCCCGTGCCTTGCTGTACTACACCCTACTTCATGTTACATTGATTAAAATAGTTTTGTGTTTAGTTCTTTCTTGTATTCTGAAGAACACCTACAGGCAAGAAGTAAAATATTTCTGTTATCTGTTACTGCAACCCAAACAACACTGCAACTGTGCTAAAATCAGAATATCCAATGAATTTACCTAAAATTGGTTCATTTTTATATTATACATACATACACACCAGGTCTAGGCAGCAACTGTGTCATTAGTCTGCTGCAGGCAGATACAAGTATTTCCTCAGTCTTCTCTCCCCCAGTAATCAGACTGCAACACTGTAAACTTTCAGAAAGACATAATGTAAGAGGCTGCGGACTGTAAATAATTTCTGAACAAACATGGCACAATTCTATTGGAGAGGAAGGCATTGTCAGGGGTAGTATTGTGATCTCTAAGATATCGAATAAATACCTGTGAAGTGTTACACTTACACATTACTTACAATACATGCACTTAAACGGGTTGTAAACCCTTACAAACCACTTTGACCTACAGGTAAGCCTAGATTAAGGCTTACCTGTAAGTCCAAGAAATATTGCCAAATTGCCAAAAGACAGGCACCGCTGTCTACGGCGCATGCGCCATAGACAGCGACGCGCAGGCACACTGAGCATGCCGCTGTTAACGCCGATATGCCGCGAGTGGCGGCTCCCGCGCGCATGCGTCATCGCGGCTCCGACGCATGACGGAGCAGCGAGATCCACCAAGAAGATTGAGGCTCCGTACACAAGGGGACAGCGGTGACTTTGCTGGCTCCTATATTAGGTAAGTGACACATAATGGACTACTATGCGATGCATAGTAGTCCATTATGCTTTACCTTTGCAGGGAAACAAAGAGGAAGTAAACCCAACAGGGTTTACTTCCTCTTTAACATGAAAAAAAAAAAATAACAGCATTGCCACTGACACAAATGCTGGGGGTTTGTTACTGCAGTCAATGACACCAATGCCGGGGTGTCATTGACTATTATTGCATCTACTAACACCAATTCTTGGGGTTATTGTTGTGGTCACTGACACAAATGCTGGGGTCTATTAGTGCATCCACTGGCACCAATTCTGGGGGTTTCTACTGCAGCCCTTGACACTAACAAGGCTCCAACTTTCTCTTTCTTGTATTGTATTATCATAGGCATGCACAGGGGTGTGTCGGGTGTGCCCTGGCCCACCCTAATCCGGGGTCGGCAACCCATTGATCACGCTCTACCTGTCGATCGTGGGCAGGTGAGGGATAGACCATAATCCTTCCTTGCCAACTCCTAGAACCTGGACAGGAGGGGAGGCGCTTACGGCATCTGGATATAAAGAAATGTATTTATACCCACGCTTACGGCATCTGATCTGTATTTTCGTCTTGCAGCCACTGAAAGTCTGCTTCTCCTCCGACATTAAGCAGCTGGAGGAGGAAAATACAGTGGATCAGTACCAGTATATACCTCCCCCGCTGCCACTACTGTCCCTGTTCGTCTTCTGTTTTTCAATACCAATCACTCGCCATGTTCATTCATAACTGAAGCATGATAAACTGCTTCAGTTTGTGAATGAACAGGAAGCTGCTCAGCACAAACCACTTCCTATTAATTAACTGTCTGGTGCAGCTGAAGCTGCAGAGAAAGGAACTGGAAAATCTCTGTCCTCAGTCCGTTTCTCTGTCTCAAACGTGAGACATCAAGGGTCTTTTTAGACCCCTAATATTTCATCAAAGCCTCCTAAAAATAATAATAATAATAATAGAAAACTACTGGCAGTGTCCACTGCTCTACTGACTGACACCCTCCACTGCTTTCCTGACACTGTCTACTGCCCCACTAACACCCAATGCTGTATCCTGGCCTAGGGCAACAAGGCCCAGGCCTAGGGCAGCACTTTGCAGGGGGGCAGCACAGAAAGAGTCCCCGTCGGCCTGCGCTGTTAGTGTAGCACCAGTCTTATGGGGCGGACTGGGCTGAGAGGCAAACTAGCCACTGCTTCCGGTATGCGGGCGGCCGGCAATCTGCAACTGTTGGGGGGGTGCCGCTTCTAATTTTGACTGTCCTATCATCCTGGACCACAAACCTTCCTCACTGTGCTATATGTTTTCTGCTGCACCATTGGCATGGTTATATCTTCTTAGTCCTCTCCATAAAATTATCAGAAATTAAAGTAGTACTATAGGCAACACTTTTATTTTTTCATTTTGGATAGAGTAAGGGAGGGTTATAACCCCTGTCAGTTTATTTTTTACCATCCCTGTCCCATTGCAGAGATTTCCCTTCACTTCCCCATAGCCAAACAGGAAGTGAGAGGAAATCTATGCAAATTAAGGGAATTCACCCCCCCCCCCCCCCCAGGCCCTCAGAACTAGTGTCCCCACTCGAAAAATAAGAGCAAGGGGTGTGGCCTTGACAGGAAGGGGTGGGTCATACTTAAATTAGGGGGTGCACTAGTTTAGTCAGGCCTAGGGCAGCACAAAACCTAAATACACTACTGGTAACACCGTCCAGGTTTTAATACATTTTAAAATGTTTGTTTACATTTAGTGTGTGTGTTTTTATTTTTTTATTTATATATATATATATATATATATATATATATATATATATATATATATGCACACGCACACACTATATACTGTATACTGTATATAACATGTTGAAGTGATGGGGGTCATACTGGAGGCCTCTCGTTTATTTTCATGTTGATTAGCACTAATATAAGGTTTGTGTGACTCCTTTTAACCAGATTCCGCATTCTTCTGGACACATCCAGTATATAAGATATCTGTGAACAGAGAAACATAGAAGGCTTACATAACACATAAAACCCGGGTTTAAAAATAAATGAATAATATTAATAATTAAATAAAATATTTGTGAGTGAAAAATAATCTAGCCCTGCACTTCAGCATAACAAGGTACAGCTATAGCCCTTGGGGAAATGTTGAATTAAATGAGAAACTGCTGATCAGACACACATTCCATCTGCTTTGTGAAGATAATATTACATTTTATTCTAGTGCGTTCTGATCTTACTGCATAGGCAGGTCTTCTGCAGAGCGTCTGTCTGATTGAAATACATTCGGAATTTCCAGAACTAGTTTTACTTCTTCGAATATTTCTTATCCACTCGCCAAGTCAGTCTTGAAGATGATCTGTTCTTAGCAAATGCTGTATAAAGTTTGGTTTTAAATCAGAATTACAGGAAGATTCACTTTCAACCCAGTTATGTATTAATTAATAAATCCTGATTTATTACAGATGTTGCAGCCCTTTATATATTGTACATTCACATCTGTCCATGTCATCAAGGAGCCCTCCACCTAAGGTCCTTAAAGTGGGGTGCCCCTTAAAAATGTTTTTTAAAAGTCAGCAGCTACAAATACTGCAGCTGCTGACTTTTAATAATCGGACACTTACCTGTCCCAGGGTCCAGCGATGCGGGGGGATCGAAGCCCCGCTCGTTCTCCGCCCCGCTCGGCGGCGCCGGCATTCTTACTGTGGGCACCCGGCTGTGGCTTCACAGCTGTGCACCCACTGCGCATGCGCGAGCGGTCATCTGGGACCTGTCATGTGTCCCAGATGACTGACTGGGCCGAGGGGAAGTGATGTCACCAGCCCGGGCACTGAAGGAGGCAGACTACGAGGGACCCCCTAGCAACAGGCATTTAGAGGTGAGTAAAAAAAATTTTTTTCAATTATGTTTATTTTTTTAGGAATTTTAAGATATTTAAATTTTTTTGGGTGGAAACACCACTTTAACTAACGTTTATACATATTCTAGGGCCAATTTAGGCAGGAAAAAAATAAATATATATATATATATATATATATATATGTACTCATGCTTGAATTGATAACAATACATATAAAAAATTAATCTAGTGTTTACAGCTGTTGTACACAAAGTGTTATTCACCTGGAAAAAAATATACATATAAATACAGCGTTCACAAAATACACAAATTGATATGTGAAACAAAATGGCCATATACATTGTGCAAAGTGCTCCAATTCTTAACCACTTCAGCCCGGAAGATTTGGCTGCTGAATGCGATTCGGCACTGCGTCGCTTTAACCAAACAAAATTGACGTTGCACCCAAACAAAATTGATGTCCTTTTTTTCTCACAAATAGAGCTTTCTTTTTGGTGGTATTTGATCATCTCTGCGTTTTTTATTTTTTGCACTTTAAACAAAAAAAGAGTGACAATTTTGAAAAAAAAAAAACACAATGGGGGAGATTTACTAAAACGAGTGCACTCAGAATCTGGTGCAGCTGTGCATGGTAGCCAATCAGCTCCTAACTTCAGCCTGTTCAATTAAGCTTTGATAATAAAACCTGGAAGCTTATTGGTTTCTATGCAGAGCTGCACCAGATTTTGCACTCTCCAGTTTTAGTAACTAACCCTTAATATTTTGTAGTTTTTGCTATAATAAATATCTCCATTTTTTTATTCTTCTACATATTTTTGGTAAAAAAAAAAAAAAAATCGCAATAAGCGTATATTGATTGGTTTGCGCAAAAGTTATAGCATCTACAAAATAGGGGATAGATTTATAGCATTTTTATTATTATTATTTTTTGTTACTAATAATGTTTTTTTACTAGTAATGGCGACGATCTGCAATTTTTATCGGGGCTTCAACATTGTGGCGGACACATCGGACACTTTTGACAAATTTTTGGGACCATTGGCATTTATACAGCGATCAGTTCTATAAAAATGCACTGATTACTGTAAAAATGTCACTGCCAGGGAAGGGGTTAACTGTGTCCCCTGTGTGTGTGTTTCTAACTGTAAGGGGAGGGGACTGACCTAGAGGAAATGGGGGATCGTGGTTCCTAGCTATTAGGAACTCACGATCTGTCTCTCCTCACAGAACAGAACAGGGATTTGTGTGTTTATACACACACGTCCCTGTTCTGCCTCTCGTGCGCGCGTGCCTGCTATCCCGCTTAAAGGAGCCGATGTATAACTACGACAGCTCGCAGGATCGTGCCGACCTGCCGCAGTATAATGTCGACGAGCGGTTAAAGTGCAGTAGTGCTCCAAACTTCAAGGTGCACCACACACCCCTCCTGTGTCCCCACTTATCGAAAGAAATGGACCCTTGCTTTGGTCACAGGCAAATATAGACACCAAAATGAAAAAAAGACAGGAGCCAATTAACCTACCAACGTGTCTTTGGAACAGTACTGGGGAGGACATCCAGCATCCAAAGCGAAGATGGCAAACTGAGCCCCTTCCCCCAGGTCAGGGCCGTTTTTTCCATTGGGCATGCTGGGCAGTTGCCCAGGGGCCCCACTTGTCTGGAGGGCCCCATCCAGGGCTGGTCCTCAGTGCTGCAACCAGCCTCGTTTTGGATTTTAGGTGTTTAATGTTTAAAACATTTTTTTTTGCTAGAAAATGACTTAGAACCCCCAAACATTATATTTGTTTTTTTTCTAACACCCTAGAGAATAAAATGGCCCTCATTGCAATACTTTTTTTTACACCGTATTTGCGCAGCGGTCTTACAAGCGCACTTTTTTTGGAAAAAAGTCACTTTTTTGAATAAAAAAATAAGACAACAGTAAAATTAGCCCAATTTTTTTTGAATTGTGAAAGATAATGTTACCCAACATGTCCTGCTTCAAAATTGCGCCCGCTCGTGGAATGGCAAACTTTTACCCTCAAAAATCTCCATAAGCGAATTTAAAAAATTCTACAGGTTGCATTTTTTGAGTTGCAGAGGAGGTCTATGGCTAGAATTATTGCTCTCGCTCTACCGATCGCGGTGATACATCACATGTGTGGTTTGTAAACATCCCTTGTAATAGAAAAAAGCATGACAGGTCCTCTTAAATATGAGATCTGGGGTCAAAAAGTCCTCAGATCTCATATTTGGACTTAAATGCAAAAAAAAAAAATTTCATTTAAAAAAAGGACATTTGGAAATTCTCTTTTAAGACATATGGGCGGAAGTGACGTTTTGACGTCGCTTCCGCCCACCTATGGTATAGAGATGAGTGGGGGACATCTTAGCCTCACTCATCTCTATGCACAGGCAGGGAAAGGACCCGATCGCCTCCGCCGCTGCCGACGGCTCCGGTAAGCGGCAGAAGGCACAGGAGAGCGGCGGGAGGGGGGGGCAACTCTCCCGCCACCGATAATGGTGATCTTGCGGCGAACCCGCCGCAGAGACCACCATTATCGGAAAGGGGACAGCTCACTGTGAAGAGGGATACCTCGGTTGTGGCAGCAGCTGCTGTCGTTACCGAGATATCCCTCTTCAAAAAAATGACGTATATATAGTGAGTGATCGGTAAGTGGTTAAATTGACTGACTACACTGGTTGCTCACTTCGCCGGCCGGCATCTAGCTAGCAACCAGTGACGTCAATCAGAGGCCGCGACCGCCCCAGCATTCATAGTGCACCGCGGCTGCCCCAGTGGCTAGTGAACAGGCTCCGCCCACCACTGCCATGCCTTGATAGCTGGCGCTGCCTTTCTGCTGTGAGTGACACACTGTACTGCACCAGGCCGGTGGCCTCAAGTAAGTCTAACAATGTCTACTTAAATAAGTTCAAGTTGTGCATCAAACTGTCTGTGCCCCTCAAAAGCGGCCACTGTGCCCATCAAACAGCCACTTTGCCCATTAAACAGCCACTTTGCCCATTAAACAGCCACTTTGCCCATCGAAGCTGCCACTGTGCCCATCAACGCTGCCACTGTGCCCATCAAACACAGCCACTGTGCCCATCAAAAGCTGCCACTGTGCCCATCAAAAGCTGTCACCCTGCTCATCAAACGCTGCCACTGTGCCCATCAAACGTGCCACTGTGCCCATCAAACTCGTGTTATATTGTTGTGTTAATTTTTAAACACTGATTTTGTTGGAAGTACCAATAAATATAGCCTTATTGATAATTTGCATTTTTATTCTCGTGCGTGATCGTGTAGACAGGGCCCCAGTGCAATGTATTGCCCGGGGGCCTATAACGCTCTTAAGATGGCCCTGCCCCAGGTGAAAGGGGCGGGGGTAATACTGGCATGTTTTTTGTTTTTGAATCAGTACCAATAGTTGTGGTACACTGCAGAAAAATGAAGAGTTTAAAATCAGTGCATAAATAGGGCTAAGAGTGGTGAAGGAAAAATGTGCCTGCGTCAGCGGTGTTGCTAAGAGGAACAATGGTGCTGCATCATCATCAGTGGGAAAAAACCCATGCAGGCACAAAGAAAAAACTCCTTGCAGGTAGCATTCTGGATGGGATAGTGCTGTCAGGTAGAAGTGCTGAATACTAAGTCATTGTGTATCCCCGTAAATGCTCCTAAAGCTGAATTCCAGGAATGCACTGTATTGCATAGTTACATTGGTCCAGCTTGGCATAATGTAAGTATGCATATCTCATACCTGATGGGCTGCTGGGCAAGCAATCATTGTGTAATTAGCTCTACTACAGTGATAGCCACGATATTCCTGGGCCCTTTCAGTCTCTGGGCGAGGGGATTCCCATCTGTACACTGAACACAAGGGGTCACTTGCTTGGCACTACTGCCATTTATAGAATGTCCTGTATTTTGTTTCATTTAATATAAAGCGTTCACAGATTGGACAAGGTCAAGATCGCAATGTCACCTTCCCTCCTTCCTTCTGCTAACTTTAAAAATACATTCTATTGTGTAGGGGATTAGTACTTTAAGGTTTAAATTTGGGGGGCATATTTAATTTTTTCCCTGTTTTTAGTGTTTTTATCTCTCTATTTTGGGGTAGGCAGCAAACATGTTGCTCATACATGCAAAGCTACCTTTTGTACACAGTAGTGTGTACCAACACACCGCATATTTAGCCATTACATTTAGGAAACACCCATTAACCACTTGAGGTCCGGTCCATAGCCGAATGAGGGGTACAGCACGGACCTCAATTTCCGGGAGGCCATCATAGGACTGTAGGGTGTGCGGGGAGCGTGCTGTGATCACTGAGTCACTGAGACTCAGGTGATCACCGATCCGAGTAATGGGCCAGTTCCGGCCCCTTACCATGTGATCAGCTGTCAGCCAATGACAGCTGATCACATGATGTAATCAAAAGCTCAATAATCATTTTTTTTCTCCTAACACTGACAGCGGAGGAGAAAAAAAAGCAGATCACCGGCTTATGTTAAAGGGACATCGGTCCCGAAGAGGAAGTAACACAGGCACCTCATCTGTGCCAATCAGTACCCCCTGCCAGTGCCACCTGTTATTGCCACCTGCCAGTGCCCACAGTGCCCACCAGTGCCACCTATCAATGCCCATATGTGCCACCTATCAATGCCCACAAGTGCCACCTATCAATGCTCACCAGTGGTGCCAATCAGGGCCACCTATCAGTGTAAGCAATCAGTGCCCATTATTGCCACCCATCAGTGCCCATCACTGCCACCTATCGGTGCCCACCACTGCCCCCTCATCAGCGTACATCAATGAAGGAGAAAAATTACCTGTTTGCAAAATTTTATGACAAAATATAAAAAAAAAAAAACTTATTTTTTTCAATTCTGTCTTTTTTCCAAAAGAAAGCTCTATTTGTGGGGAAAAAAATGATAAAAATTTCATTTGGGTACAGTTTTGTATGACGACACAATTGTCATTCAAACTGCATCAGTGCTAAAAGATGAAAATTGGTCTGGACAGAAGGGGGGTTTAAGTGCCCAGTAAGCAAGTGGTTAAAAAACAATGACAGACTGGCCTAAAGATAGGTAGGAGTGAGCAAGCCATACAAAATGGTGGTTGGCCACATCATCTAGAGGCAGGGCAAAAAAATTATTATTTAAGCACTAATTAGGCACTAATCTGCATGCTTATCCACTAAGCATAAACCCCCCTCCTCCCAATACAAATCCACTTCCCTTCCTCTTCTAGCACAAATCCTCCGCCACCCTTCAAATGCCTCAAATCCCTAACCACCACTCCAAATCCCCCTCCTAGCACAAATCCCCCCCCCCCCTATCTCCCTCCTAACTCAGATCCTCCCCCCAATAAAAATGTTTGCCTCCTAGCACAAAAACAATTTAGCCTCCTAGCATAATTCTCCTCCCCCTCTGCTATATTACCTTTTCTAGCACAAACCCCCAAAGCCCCCTTCCTAGCAGATATTTTGCAGATATTTAGCGCTCCCAAAACACCCTGCCTATTGGAATGAATGGGCAGCGCTACCGAAGTGCCTGAAAAAACATTTCGGAAGCCACCTTCTTTGGGGTTAAAAGTACCCGAGCGGTGCTTTACCGCTAGCGCATGGGCGGCCCCAGTGTGAAAGGGGTCTAAGTGTAGAGCAGCAACATCTAATGTGAGATATAACCCAAAAAACTGTATGTAAAAAAAGTATGTTGCGCTGAAAAAGAAATGAACAAAAGAGAGGGGTCAATGACGTCCAAATGCAAAAAAGCTAAGATCACATAGTCCAATGGCTATGGAAAATGAGAAGTGAACTGGAAAGGTAAATCCTCCACCTTAGTAGAGCCACCGACACACAGGGTAAGATGTACTCTTACCAGAACACCAAGATCCTCTAATTACGAAAGGTCAAATCAGCCTTAGTACATCCACCTTTGGCAAGGTCCAAGGGAAACAGCGGTGATGATGTATAATCCATATACGATTCTCAACAGACTTGGACTCTGGTTATCCCGACATTCCAGCCATGACTCAAATAAAACGAAAAAAGCTCCAATAGTGTAAAACCTTCTTAAGGGTGTTTTTTGGGATACAAAATGGACTTGCACTTTTCCAACGAAGCGAGGCAAAACAGCAATCAATTATAATGTTTTCTGCAGGGTGAATCCTAGATTGTGTATCAAAGTTTGCAGCTCACTCTTATGCTCTTGCATTCTAAAGATTCTATGCAATCTGCTGTACAGCTCGACTTTGGCTGCAAAATGTAAAATGTTTGCTGCATGATAAATCTGAACTCGTGTCTCAAAGTTTGCAGACAGTTCCCGTGCTCTGATTCTATCCTGACACAATATTTTTGGCTATTTCTCTCAGACAATACACTTTAATATGTATTTCAAGGTAAAACCTGCCTTGTCCCTTCCTCTTAAATTGCAGTGTAATCAAACTGCTTATATACTGTCCTGCCACTATATAATATTTCTGGCATTGTCCCACAGATTATACACAGATTTTGACATGACAAAAAAAGCTAAATAAAACCACCCTTGCCCCTTTATTTTTAGCCTATTTAAGTGCTAATTTGCCTGTAACTGGCCAATTTCTACCCCCCCCCCCCCCCCCCCAAAAAAAAAATTTAAATACCAAAACATTTAAAATGTTCAGAATTAAAGATATGGGGATTGGAGTTTTGAAGTGTTTTTGTCAACTCTATTTTGAAATTGGTCAAATATACTATCAAACTATTCTGCCATTGGCAAGTGCATAACAATTTAGGAGGTTTAGATTTATTTATTAACCACTTTAGCCCCGGACCAATTGTCAGCTTAAGGACCAGAGGTCTTTTTTCAATTTCGCACTGCACTACTTTAACTGGTAATTGCGCGGTCATGCAATTTTGTAACCAAACGAAATTTGCGTCCTTTTCTTCCCACAAATAGAGCTTTCTTTTGATGGTATTTGATTGCCTCTGTGATTTTTATTTTTTGCGATATAAACGGAAAAGGAGCGAAAATTTTGAAAAAAAAAGAGATTTTCTATTTTTGTTATAAAAAAAATCTAATAAACTCAATTTTAGTCAAACATTTGGGCCAAAATGTATTCAGCCACATGTCTTTAGTAAAAAAAAATGCCAATAAGCGTATATTTATTGGTTTGCGCAAAAGTTATAGCGTCTACAAACTAGAGTACATTTTCTGGAATTTACACGGCTTTTAATTTATGACTACCTATCTCATTTCTTGAGGTGCTAAAATGGCAGGGAAGTACAAAACCCCCCCAAATGACCCCATTTTGGAAAGTAGACACCCCAAGCTATTTGCTGAGAGGCATGTTGAGCCCATTGAATATTTTTTTTTTTAGTCCCAAGGGATTGAATAAAGACAAAAAAAAAAAAAAAAAAAAAATTTTTTTTTCATAAAGTTGTCACTAAATGATATATTGCTCACACATGCCATGGTTATATGTGGAGATGCACCCCAAAATACATTTTGCTGCTTCTCCCGAGTATGGGGATACCACATGTGTGGGACTTTTTGGGAGCCTAGCCGCGCACGGGGCCCCGAAACCCAATCAACGCCTTCAGGGTTTCTAAGGGTGCAAATTTTTGATTTCACTCCTCACTACCTATCACAGTTTTGAAGGCCATAAAATGCCAAAATAGCACAAAACCCCCCCAAATGACCCCATTTTGGAAAGTAGACACCCCAAGCTATTTGCTGAGAGGCATGTTGAGTACATGGAATATTTTATATTTTGCCACAAGTTGCGGGAATATTACAAACTTTTTTTTTTTTTTGCCCAAAGTTGTCACTAAATGATATATTGCCCACACATGCCATGGGCATATGTGGAATTACACCCCAAAATACATTCTGCTGCTTCTCCTGAGTACGAGGATACCACATGTGTGGGACTTTTTGGGAGCCTATCCGCATACGGGACCCCGAAAACCAAGCACCGCCTTCAGGATTTCTAAGGGCATAAATTTTTGATTTCACTCCTCACTACCTATCACTACCTATCACAGTTTTGAAGGCCATAAAATGCCAAGATGGCACAAAACCCCCCCAAATGACCCCATTTTGGAAAGTAGACACCCCAAGCTATTTGCTGAGAGGCATGTTGAGCCCATTGAATATTTTTTTTTTTAGTCCCAAGTGATTGAATAAAGACAAAAAAAAAAAAAAAAAAAAATGTATTCAAAAAGTTGTCACTAAATGATATATTGCTCACACATGCCATGGTTATATGTGGAATTGCACCCCAAAATACATTTTGCCACTTCTCCTGAGTACGGGGATACCACATGTGTGGGACTTTTTGGGAGCCTAGCCGCGTACGGGGCCCCGAAACCCAAGCACCACCTTCAGCATTTCTAAGGGTGTAAATTTTTGATTTCACTCCTCACTACCTATCACAGTTTCGAAGGCCATAAAATGCCAAAATTGCACAAAACCCCCCCAAATGACCCCATTTTGGAAAGTAGACACCCCAAGCTATTTGCTGAGAGGCATGTTGAGTACATGGAATATTTTATATTTTGCCACAAGTTGCGGGAATATTACAAACTTTTTTTTTTTTGCCCAAAGTTGTCACTAAATGATATATTGCCCACACATGCCATGGGCATATGTGGAATTACACCCCAAAATACATTCTGCTGCTTCTCCTGAGTACGGGGATACCACATGTGTGGGACTTTTTGGGAGCCTATCCGCATACGGGACCCCGAAAACCAAGCACCGCCTTCAGGATTTCTAAGGGCATAAATTTTTGATTTCACTCCTCACTACCTATCACTACCTATCACAGTTTTGAAGGCCATAAAATGCCAAGATGGCACAAAACCCCCCCAAATGACCCCATTTTGGAAAGTAGACACCCCAAGCTATTTGCTGAGAGGCATGTTGAGCCCGTTGAATATTTTTTTTTTTAGTCCCAAGTGATTGAATAAAGACAAAAAAAAAAAATAAAAAAAATTTATTCAAAAAGTTGTCACTAAATGATATATTGCTCACACATGCCATGGTTATATGTGGAATTGCACCCCAAAATACATTTTGCCACTTCTCCTGAGTATGGGGATACCACATGTGTGGGACTTTTTGGGAGCCTAGCCGCGTACGGGGCCCCGAAACCCAAGCACCGCCTTCAGGATTTCTAAGGGTGCAAATTTTTGATTTCACTCCTCACTACCTATCACAGTTTCGAAGGCCATAAAATGCCAAAATAGCACAAAACCCCCCCAAATGACCCCATTTTGGAAAGTAGACACCCCAAGCTATTTGTTGAGAGGCATGGTGAGTATTTTACAGCTCTCATGTGTTTTTGAAAATGAAGAAAGTAAAGAAAAAAAAATTTTTTTTTTTTTTTTTTCAATTTTCAAAACATTGTCACAAAAAGCGAGATCTCCAAAATACTCACCATACCTCTCAGCAAAGAGCTTGGGGTGTCTACTTTCCAAAATGGGGTCATTTGGGGGTGGTTTGTGCCATCTGGGCATTCCATGGCCTCCGAAACTGTGATTGGCAGTGAGGAGTGAAATAAAAAAATTACACCCTTAGAAAGCCTGAAAGCGGTGCTTGGATTTTGGGGTCCCGTACGCGGCTAGGCTCCCAAAAAGTCCCACACATGTGGTATCCCCGTACTCAGGAGAAGCAACAGAATGTATTTTGGGGTGTATCTCCACATATGCCCATGGCATGTTTGAGCAATATATCATTTAGTGACAAGTTTTTGTAAAAAAAAATATTATTTTTTTTTTTTTTTCATTATTCAATCTCTTGGGACCAAAAAAAAAAATATTTAATGGGCTCAACATTGCTCTCAGCAAATAGCTTGGGGTGTCTACTTTCCAAAATGGGGTCATTTGGGGGGGGTTTGAACTGTCCTGGCATTTTATGCACAACATTTAAAAGCCTATGTCACACGTCACCCACTCTTCTAACCACTTGAAGATAAAGCCCTTTCTGACACTTTTTGTTTACATGAAAACATATTTTTTTTTTTGCAAGAAAATTACGTTGAACCCCCAAACACTATATATATTGTTAAAGCAAAGGCCCTACAGATTAAAATGGTGGGTGTTGCATTTTTTTTTTCCACACAGTATTTGCGCAGCGATTTTTCAAACGCATTTTTTGTGGAAAAAATACACTTTTTTTTATTTTAATGCACTAAAACACACTATATTGCTCAAATTTTTGATGAAATAAAAAATATGATCTTAGGCCGAGTACATGGATACCAAACACGACATGCTTTAAAATTGCGCACAAACACGCAGTGGCGACAAACTACATACATTTTTAAAAGCCTTTTAAAAGCCTTTACAGGTTACCACATTAGATTCACGGAGGAGGTCTACTGCTAAAATTACTGCCCTCGATCTGACCTTCGCGGTGATACCTCACATGCATGGTGCAATTGCTGTTTACATATGACGCCAGACCAACGCTTGTGTTCGCCTTTGCGCAAAAGAAGGGGGGGCAGGGGTGCTTTTTTTTTTTTTTTTTTTAGTTTTTCTTTTTATTTAGCTTTTTTATTTTATTTTTAAACTGTTCCTTCCATTTTTTTTTTTCTTAGTTGTCATTTTTATTGTTATCGCAGGGAATGTAAATATCCCCTATGATAGCAATAGGCAGTGACAGGTACTCTTTTTTTGAAAAAAATTGGGGTCTATTAGACCCTAGATCTTTCCTGTGCCCTCAAAGCATCTGACCACACCAAGATCGGTGTGATAAAATGCTTTCCCAATTTCCCAATGGCGCGGTGGGTATGCCCACCATTAGAATACCTCCCTTCATCCACCCACTTCTAATGATGGGCATACATGCACCATTTATATATGCCGAAGCATGGGGGCATCCTCCCGCAAAAAAAGTTATGCCACGTATACATGGTCGAACTTTTTTCGACCGTATGTACGTGGCATTAGGAGCAAAATCGCTCCTCCGCCCTCTGCTGCCCCCATGCTTCGGCATATATGCTCTTTTTTTTAACTGTGGTGGTGAAATCACCTCCTACAGCATTGGAGTCGCGGCTTTATGTATCGTGGGAGCAAACGCTGTTGCTGTCAAGATAAATAAATCCACGCTGCAACTGAATGGCATACCTGCTAAGCAAATAATGGTTAACATTAAAACAAAGTAACATTACAGTATAACAGTAAGACCTTACCATACCATACCTGCAAAGCAAATACCAAAAAAAAAACATAGTAAAAAATAAAACATTTTGTTAACGCAACCGGTGCCTAAAATATATATATGCCGAAGCATGGGGGCATCCTCCCGCAAAAAAGTTATGCCACGTACACATGGTCGGACTTTTTTCGACCGTATGTACGTGGCATTAGGAGCAAAATCGCTCCTCCGCCCTCTGCTGCCCCCATGCTTCGGCATATATGCTCTTTTTTTTAACTGTGGTGGTGAAATCACCTCCTACAGCGTTGGAGTCGCGGCTTTATGTATCGTGGGAGCAAACGCTGTTGCTGTCAAGATAAATAAATCCACGCTGCAACTGAATGGCGTACCTGCTAAGCAAATAATGGTTAACATTAAAACAAAGTAACATTAGAGTATAACAGTAAGACCTTACCATACCATACCTGCAAAGCAAATACCAAAAAAAAAACATAGTAAAAAATAAAACATTTTGTTAACGCAACCGGTGCCTAAAATATATATATGCCGAAGCATGGGGGCATCCTCCCGCAAAAAAGTTATGCCACGTACACATGGTCGGACTTTTTTCGACCGTATGTACGTGGCATTAGGAGCAAAATCGCTCCTCCGCCCTCTGCTGCCCCCATGCTTCGGCATATATGCTCTTTTTTTTAACTGTGGTGGTGAAATCACCTCCTACAGTGTTGGAGTCGCGGCTTTATGTATCGTGGGAGCAAACGCTGTTGCTGTCAAGATAAATAAATCCGCGCTGCAACTGAATGGCGCACCTGAAAACAAAAAAATGGTTAACAATAAAACATACCTGAAAAGCAAGCATGATAAAACATAATAAAACATTGCAGAATAGAATAGAGTAAAAAAGAGCAACAATAGAGAGAGAACAATAAAACGACAACTATTTTTGGTTTTTTATTTTATATTTTTTTTGGGGGTTTTTTTTTTTTTTGTACTTTTTTATTTTATTTTTATTTTTTACACTTTTTTTTTAAACTATAACTATAATTTTAACTGTAACGGTCGGGTCTCAAAATGCGATGGCATTCTTGAGACCCTGTAACTATAATTTGAACTGCAACGGTCGGGTCTCAAAATGCGATGGCATTCTTGAGACCCTGTGAAAGTGTATCCTAGCCTGTGAAATGCTGTACCCTACGCTAATACCTCACTAGTTCGTGGTAGCGTTCAAAGCATTCACCAACGCAGAGACCAGGATTGTCAGGACAGCGTGGACAATAATAACGGGTGTCACGCCTAAATCCGCGCTTGCTACAGACACGACATCTTCTTTGGGGGGCTCGTTGGGTAGGGGTACTCTGGAGGACATGAGGATAATGCCTCTCATGCAGCCGGCTTACTGCATTTGGTAGGGGATGGTGAGGTGTGGAATCGCCTGGATACAGGAGTTCCATGACAACCGCTCCCTGGAATTCAAGGAAGGGTAACGTCCCGCCTGAAGCTCCGTATAGCACATGAGCATTCAGCAAAGCCAATTGGAATAAATAAATAGACACTTTTTTGTACCAGCGTCTAGCCTTACGGACAACTAGGTACGGCGCCAACAACTGGTCGTTGAGGTCCACCCCCCCCATATTAAGGTTGTATTCGTGGATACAGAGGGGTTTCGTCACAACACCAGCCGCCGTACGAATTTGGACTGTCGTGTCTGCATGAAGGGAGGTAAGAACGAAAACATTCCTATTATCCCTCCACTTCACAGCGAGCAAGTTATTACACTTCAAGCAGGCTCTCTCCCCCAGCCTAAGACGGGAATCTACAAGCCGCTGGGGAAAGCCCCGGCGATTAGGTCGCACGGTGCCACATGCTCCAATCTGATGATCAAACAAGTGACTAAACAGTGGCACGCTCGTGTAATAATTGTCCACGTACAAGTGGTACCCCTTTCCGAATAAGGGTGACACCAAGTTCCACACTATCTTGCCAGCGCTCCCTATGTAATCTGGACAGTTCTCCGGCTCTACGTGACTATCTTTTCCCTCATAAACCGAAAAGCTCCACGTATAGCCTGTTGCCCTGTCACAGAGCTTGTAGAGCTTGACCCCGTATCTGGCACGCTTGCTGGGAAGGAACTGTTTGAAAGACAAGCGGCCAGAAAACTTAATCAGGGACTCGTCAACGCAGACAACTTGATTGGGCGTAAACAAGGCTGCAAAACATTGGTTGAAGTGGTTTATGAGGGGCCGAATTTTGTAGAGCCGATCAAATTCAGGGTCTCCACGAGGACGACAAAGTTCATTGTCACTGAAGTGCATGAACCGCAAGATCTGTTCGTATCGTGCCCTGGACATGGAGGCAGAGAACACGGGCATATGGTGGTGCGGTGAGGTGGACCAATAAGACCTCAGCGTCGGGAATTTGTGTATGCCCATGTTGAGGGAAAGGCCCAGAAAGGTCTTAAATTCGGAAACCGTAATTGGTTTCCAATCTCTGGCAAGGGAAGGCACTTGGGGATTAGCGGCGATGTGTTGACCAGCGTATATATTACTTTGGTCCACAATAGATCTATAGAGATCTTCCGTGAAAAACAGCGAATAAAAATCGGATGGCTTAAAATCAGCTGTTTCCACCTGAATACCGGGTTGGCCAGTGAATGGGGGAAGTACGGGTTCTGCAGAAGTGGTGGGCACCCAATCAGGATTGGCGAATTCTGCAGGAAGGACACTATGTGATCGACGGGCCTGCCTTTGTCTTCTTCTTGGTGGCAGCGGGACACTACTTGTGCTTGCCACCTCGCCAGCTTGAACTGCACTTATGGGACTCGCCACGTCACCAAGTGTTACTGCAGTGCTGGTTTGACTACGTCCAGGGTGTACTAGGCCGCTGGTGCTTGCCAGTTCACCAGAAGGAATAGCGGCGCTAGTACTTCTCTGCTCCATACGAGAGACCTGCGGTTCCTGCACCTCAACAACATCAGAAGATCGGGATCGGGTACGCCTGACCTTAGCAGGGACCACACCTTCGTCGCCAGAGCTATCTGTCATGGAGCCGCTGTCGTCTACTGGATCGTATTCTGAGCCTGATTCTGACAGATGAGTGACCTCCTCTTCACTATCTGACATACTCAGAAACAAGTAGGCCTGTTCACTAGTGTACTTGCGATTTGCCATTTTGGGCTCTAAATTTAGTAGTACACTAGTGAGATTCACAGGAAAAAAAAGCTCCTAGGCTGCTGGCGAATGAATCAAAACGCTACCAAAAAAACTGTTAGCGATCGCAGGGATCAGGCCTGACTCTGCGAACGCTGCAGTTATGTGTGCTTAGTGTTTTGGAAGTGACAGTGATCGATCGATACTGCACTTGGGTGGGCTGGGCTGGGCTGGGCGGAGGGGGAAAACGCAGGTGCTAGCAGGTATCTGGGCTGATCCCGCTAACAATGCGTTTTTTGGAACCCTAAACTGCTGGGACGCTAGTATAGATCTGATCAGATCAGATATTGATCTGTTCAGATACTATACCACTAAGGGAGGTGTATGCTTTGCGCGTGGGTGTTTGCGGTACTGGCACTAACCTGGGGCGACGCAGACCTTATTTGACCCTAACACCTAATTGATATCACCCGCCGGGCGATCAGGGGGTTAAACCGATAGTTGGGTAATAAATGGCGGGTGCCCTGACAGTATAAAAAAACAAGCTAACTAACCAGCGTCACCCGTAACAGTTATACGGTGATCACTGGTGAAAGGGTTAACTAGGGGCAATCAGGGGGTTAAAACCTTTATTAGGTAATATATGGGGGTACCTGACACTATATAAAAACCTGACGGGGAACCTAAATAACTAAATAACTAACTGGCTAACCAGCGTCACCAGTGACACTTATACTGTGATCACTGGTGAAAGAGTTAACTCTAGGGGCAATCAAGGGGTTAAAACCTTTATTTAGGTTGTAATATGGGGGTACCTGACCTATAAACCTATTTATAATCCTATATAAACCTGGCGGTTACCTAAAAAAAAAACTGGCTACCTAGCGGCACCAGTGACACTAATAGAGCGATCAAAATAAACGATCGCTTAGTGACACTGGCAAAAGGGGGTGAAAGGGTTACCTAGGGGGCAATCAAGGGGTTAAACCTTTATTGGGGGGGGGGTAGGGGGCTACCTTGGACCTAAAGGGGCCTAAAACTAACTGCCCTGACAGTTATTGCAGTCACACTGACACTAAATGCAGTGATCAGTAAAATAAATGATCACTGCAATCAGTGACACTGTGACAGGGGGGGCAGGGGGTGATCTGGGGGGTGATCAGGGGGTGACAGGGGGGTGAAATGTGTGCCTATGTGTACCTGGTGTCAGTGTAGTGTTTGTGCACTTACTTGATGTCTTCTCCGCTCGGCGTCCCGGTCAGAAAGACCGACACGAGGAGCGTGACATCACTTCCCCTTGCCTGTGTTTACAATTACACAGGAAGGGGAAGGAAGCGGACGAATCCTATTGGCCAGAGCGATCGGGAGGGGGTGGCCAGAAACGACTGGCCGTTACCTCGTCCCGCATCGCTTCTGAAGCCATCCCGACCGTCCCCGCCGGCGGAGGGGGGTCCGATCGGACCCCCCAACCGCCGGAAGAATGTCACGTACAGGTACGTGATTCTGCCTGTACGTGCCATTCTGCCGACGTATATATACAGGGGGCGGTTGGGAAGTGGTTAAGAGGAAACCTTCTGATAACTTTCAGATTTGTTTTGGCTGCTACTTTCACTGGTCAATTGTTGCCTCTTACAGTTTGGTGAAAAATCAGGTGTCACAGTCAAAACTACATAAAAAGGGCCTTTTTGTCATGTTGAAGGGAATCCTATTGGGATACTGATGCTCTATTTAGGCCAAGCCAAATGTTGAAGTTAAAAAATCTATTAAACTTCCAAAATGTGGCATAATACGGTTGTCCCAGTGCTGTCCATGAAAATCATGCTGTTCCCTAACACCACGTAAATCTTAAAGGCATCTTCAATGCATGCATGGGCGTCCACAGAACTTTTTTCAGGGGGGGCATCATTTTAAGGTCACCCATGCTCTCACCCTTTTCAACAATGTCATTATCACATTATCACGGCCAGAGACTGCAGACGTAGTACAGGAGATGGTCAGAGACTGCATAAATGGCCTAAGACTATAAGAGACTGCAGACATGGCACAAGAGACTCTAAGAGACTGCATACATGTGGGGGTGACAGAGAGAGATGGAAGGGCGACAGACAGAGGGGATGACAGAGAGAGACAGAGGGGGTTACAGAGAGAGAGGGGGGGAGACAGAGGGGGTGACAGAGAGAGAGAGGGGGTGACATAGAGGGGTGATGGGGGTCAGAGAGAGGGACCCCCTAGCCCTGTCTGCAGTCCCTCAATCCCCCCTATGTCCCAGTGGTGTGTAATGCTCTGTACGGTACCTTGCATGCCAGTAGGATGTCCCTGATGGCCAGCAGCTGGCAAGACCCCTTTTCATTCTGGGTGAGGACAGGAGGTGCTATGTTCCTTCCATCGGATCTATGATGTGACATGGAGCGGTCCCTGGATGCTTGCATTTCCTGCCTTCCTGTTCTCTGAACCCCTGGTCAGTCTGTCCTCCAGGTCTGGGAGCAGTGAGGAGGTTTAAGGAGTCCAGGGGTTCCAGGCTCTGGGAGGTGCTGGGGACATTGTACCCGCTGTTCCTGGCGTCTTGCTGCTCTCCTTTCCCATGTCTCCTTGGCCGTTCGCTTGCACTATGTACACCAGGTGATGTCATCCTGCCCACCCCTTGAGCCCTTTCCTGTCCAGCTCCTCGTACCAGCTGTCATCGGCCCTGCTAAACTGTGTACAGGTGCGAGCGGGCCGGCCGCCGGCACTAGGATAAAGACTGAGTGGGGAACTCCTGCTCCAATCCCTGATTCCAGGGGGGGGGCGCTTGCCCCCCCTTGCCCCTACCTGCGGACACCCATGAATGCATGTACTGTAATTTCAAGGATTGGTGTTCTCTTTGGGATTTACTAAAGGCAAATAGACTGTACCCTTTGCACAGTGCGGTTGCACTCTACAAGTACAGTTGCTCCAGAGCTTAGTAAATGAGGTAAAGTTTCACTTTGCAAAGAATACTCAATCACATGCAAGGAAAATAACATTGCACATGGTTGTTGTGATTTTGAAAAGACTTATTAAATAAGGAAGCAGAAAAGATAATTGAAAAATTGTGTATTTTCTTTAAAAAGCACTAAAAGCTTTTTGTGTGTATACTAATTACTGACACAGGTCTGGTGACAGGCTGTATTTAACTACACAAGTAACTGCAGGCTACACAAGGGTGAGTTACTGTATCAAGCCATCAGCACAATCACTGAAGAGGATTGGATTTCATTTTCTTTCAATTATGAATAAATAGGTACTCTCAGGGCTGGTTGTTGTAAATATAAAGACGTGAAAAAAAGTAATACCAACACACCCCTCCCTTCCCTCTTTCTGCTCCAGGCCAACCATGGAAATGTTGCTAAGCTGAATTATACTGCAGCCTCCTGGACTAGGGACACCCTAAAATCAGGGACTGTCCCCAGAAACCATGGACATCTGGTCACTCTGACATACAATAAAAAAAAAAGTGAGGGGAAGATGGCCCCCAACCGTCTCCATATCATTGCACGACGGAAGTGACGTCAAAACGTCACTTCCGCCCATACTTCTTAAAGTGACATTTTTTATTTTTTTTTTCGAATGACATTTAATTATTTATTTTTTATTATTGCATTTTAGTGTAAATTACATTCCTTGTAATAGAAATAATAGGAATAAAAGTGACACAATTTAAAAAAAAAAAAAAAAACGGTAAAAATAAAGAATTAATTTTTTTTTAAAAGCGTCTCGTCCTGCTGAGCTTGCATGCAGAAGCGAACGCATATGGGAGTAGCGCCCACATATGAAAACGCTGTTCAAACCACACACGTGAGGTATCACCGCGATCGTTAGAGCGAGAGCAATATTTCTAGCCCTAGACCTCCTCTGTAACTCAAAACATGCAACCTGTAGAATTTTTTAAACATCGCCTATGGAGATTTTTAAGAGTAAAAGTTTGTCGCCATTCCACGAGTGGGCGCAATTTTGAAGCGTGACATGTTGGGTATCAATTTACTCGGCGTACAAACTTTACTGTTGTCTTATTTTTTAATTCAAAAAGGTGTATTTTTTCCAACAAAAGTGCACTTGTAAGACCGCTGCGCAAATACGGTGTGACAGAAAGTATTGCAACGACCGCCATTTTATTATCTAAGGTGTTATAAAAAATAAATACTGTTTGGATTTCTTAGTAACTTTCTAGCAAAAAAAATGTTTTTAACTTGTAAACACCAAATCTCAGAAAGAGGCTCGGTCCTTAAGACCCCTTTCACACTGGGCGCTTTGCAGGCACTACAGTGCTAAAAATAGTGCTTGCAAAGCACCCTGAAAGAGCCACTGCTGTGTCTCCAGTGTGAAAGCCCCGAGGTTAAAAGTCCTGCTAGCAGCATCTTTGGAGCGGTGAAGGAGCTGTGTTTACACTGCTCTTTCACCGCTCCTGTCCATTGAAATAAATGGTGCAGCATGGCTATATCGTCAGCATAGCGCAGCTGCAGCAGTGCTTTGCGCTGGTTTTAACCCTTTCTTGGTCGATAGCGGGGGGTAAAAGCGCCCCGCTAGTGGCCGAATAGCGCGGAAAAATTGGAGGTAAAGCGCCCCTAAAATAGCGGCGTTTTACCGCCGACGCCACCACCACCCCAGTATAAAAGGAATCTAAGTGGTTAACTGACATTTGGGCGATCATGCAATGCTTTCCATAAATTAAATCTATGTCCTTTTTTGGTGGTATTTGATAACCTCTGCTTTTTACATTTTTTTTACAAAAAAGACCATCATTTTTAAAAAAATATATATATATATTTTTCACTTTCTGCTATAAAACATGAATTTAGGCCAAAATGTATTCTGCTACATATTTTTGGTAAAAAAAAAAATCCCAAAAGGGGAACATTTATAGCATCTAAAAACAATGGTATATATAAAATAGAATTTTTAGTTATTTTATTTTTTTATACTAGTAATGACAGTGATCAGCAACTTATAGCGAGACTGTGATAATGCGGTGGACACTAACTGGCACTTTGTGGGAAGCAGTAACACTAATACAGTGATCAGTGCTAAAAAATATACACTGTCACTGTACTAATGACACTGGCCGGCAAGGGGTTAAACCATAGCTCCCAACTGTCCTTGATTTCGAGGGACTGTCCCTGATTTGGAACAATGTCCCTCTGTCCCTCTTTCCTCCTCATTTGTCCCTCATTTTGGTCTGATCTAAATAGTTGTATATATTTTTGCGATACGGCACTATACGTCGCATTAACTGACAATTGCGCGGTTGTGTGACGCTGTACCCAAAAAAATTTACATCCTTTTACCCCTTGATTGCCCCTGATGTTAACCCCTTCCCTGTCAGTGTCATTAGTACAATAAGCATGCATATTTTTAGCAGTGAATACTGTAATAATTGTTTTGGTGGTATTTGATCAACAAAAAAAGAGCGACAATTTGGAAAAAAAAACCAATATTTTTTACTTTTTGCTATAATAAATATCCAAAAGAAACAAACAAATGTCTTCATCAGTTTAGGCCAATATGTATTCTTCTACATATTTTTTATAAAAATTGCAATAAGCGTATATTGATTGGTTTGCGCAAACATTATAGTGTCTACAAAATAGGGAATAGATTTATGACATTTTTTTTTTTTTTTTTTCTTACTAGTAATAACGGCGATCAGTGATTTTTAGCAGGACTGTGACATTGCGCGGACAGATCGGTCACCTAACTGACATTTTTGACACTTTTTTGAGAACCAGTAACATTATTACAGTATTCAGTGCTAAAAATATGCACTGTTATTGTACTAATGACACTGACAGGGAAGGGGTTAACATCAGGGGCGATCAAGGGGTTAAATGTGTTCCCTCAGTGTGTTTTACTAACTGTATGGAGGACTGTGTGACTAGGGAAACACACAGATCCTTCTTCCTGCATAACAGAAAGATAGGATCTGTATGATCTCCCCTGTCAGAATTGAGATTTGCCTTGTTTACACAGGCAGATCCAAATTCTGTCACTGCGGGGAACGATCGCGGGTGGCCAGGGGACCCACCCGCTGATTGGCTCCCCTGCTGGCCAGTGGGAATGCGCCCACAAATCGATGCGTGCGAGCCGAGGTACAATGGCCGCGATTTGTGGGAAGCAGCCACATTGCCGCTGTACAACTGCGGCGGCTGGTCCTTAACTGGTTAAACAGCTAGGGCAATCAAAGGGTTAAATGTGTGCCTAACCAGTGTTTTTGTGTACTATGTGTGCTGTTATTACTAAGGGAAGTAATGGATTTTATTCCCTGCTTTGCGGGGAATGAAAATTCATAATTTCCCTGCTGACAGGACAGAGCTCTTTATTTATTTACATAGGTAGGGCTTTGTTCTGCGTGTCTTCCCGACGATTGGTGGGCGCCTGCGGTCATCCATTGGCTGACACCCACTGATCGGTATCTGCCGTGTATAATCACAGTGCACCCCCCACCTGGAAGTGCCGGATCACATACCTAGTACGTACATACATGTATACAAGTGATACAGTTGGTAAAGGGTTAATACAGTTATCCTTTACCTGACTCCCTCCCCCACAGCATCCATCCAAAATCTTACTTACCTGTCGTGATCCCTACCAGTTCTTCACTTCGTGGCCCACCTGTAAGTGCATAGCTGCTGTTGTGAAGCCTCTCAGCTTTCTCTTCTGTGCATGCATTCTTATGAAGGTTTTTTTCAATGTAAGAGATGCCGGGTATGCTCCATTAGTGGATGTTTACATAGAACAACTTAAGGTTTTATTTCTACTAGTACCACCACTGAATTTGAGATAAAATCTTTTATCACATGTTCAACTGAGGGGGTTGTGTACCTGCTCCAATGCCCATGTGGGCTTCAATATGTGGGCAGGACTAAATGCCTACTCCAAGTTAGATTAAATGAACACATCACTTATATTAAAAATGGTTTCTTGAAACATTCTATCTCCAAACATTATTGGCTAGTGCACAATAGAGATCCTTTGGGAATTTTTTTTTTAAGAATAGACACATATCGGCAGCTCTCTGGTGAGAAAAATATCGAGATCCGAAATGTCTTGGATCCAAAGAATCAAATGTTATGTCCCCTTCGGATTGAATGTGGATGTAGATATTAATGCCTTTGTAGACAATTCTTAACTGCCTTGCGACCGCCGGCTGTCAATTGACGGCCAGGCGGCGCAGCTCTCGTAGCGGGAGGGCGTCATATGACGTGCGCCTGCCGTGTCACTGAGCACCCGATGCGCGTGCCCGGTGGCCGCGATGTCCGCCGGGCACCCGCGATTGCCCGGTAACACAGCAGGACCATGGATCTGTGTATGTAAACACACATCCACGGTCCTGTCAGAGGAGAGGAGACTGATGGTGTGTTCTCAGTACAGAGAAACACTGATCGGTCTCCTCCCCTTGTGAATCCCCTGCCCCTACAGTTAGAATCACTCCCAGGGAACATATTAACCCCTTTAGCGCCCCCTAGTGTTAACCCCTTCCCTGCCAGTCACATTTATACAGTAATCAATGCATTTTTATAGTACGGATCGCTGTATAAATGTGAATGGTCCCAAAAATGTGTCAAAAGTGTCCGATATGTCCGCCACAATATCACAGTCACGATAAAAATCGCAGATCGCCACCATTACTAGTTAAAAAAAGAAATTATAATAAAAATAATATAAATCTATCCTCTATTTAGTAGGCGCTATAACTTTTGTGCAAACCAATCAATATACGCTTATTGTGATTTTTTTTACCAAAAATATGTAGAAGAATACGTATCAGCCTAAACTGAGGAAAAAAAAAATTTGTATAACAAAGAGTAAAAAAAATTGGTTTTTTTTTTTAAACTTGTCCCTCTTTTTTTGTTCAAAAGCGCAAAAAATAAAAACCGCAGAGGTGATCAAATACCACGAAAGTAAAGCTCTATTTGTAGGGACAAAATGATAACAATTTCATCTGGGTACAGTGTTGTATGACCGCGCAATTGTCATTCAAAGTGTGACAGTGCTGAAAGCTGAAAAATGGCTTGGTCAGGAAGGGGGTGAAAATGCACTGTATTGAGGTGGTTAAGGACACGGTATGGACATGTGAACTCGCTCTCAGCCCTAGGTGGCGGTGTTTAATAAAATAAGCATATGAGTTCTGTTTTCCATCACCTTTTAGGTTTCTTCCTCTCTTCTTTTTTATAAAAAGTTTAATTTAAAATATTTCCCTTATCATGTCGTTGCTAGATGACCTCTTAGATCTGGTCAGATTAGGTACTAATATACCTATTGGGGGCTAGAGTTGAGTGTCATCTTTAATAACTTGGCCCCTTTTTTATGTAATTCATTTTAGGATATAGCGATAATATCATTTACATGCCATACTTTTTATTCATTTATTGTGGTCGGAGTTTCCCCTTATACCTTACTTGGTGTAGCTCATGACCATGATAACATGTTCATTAATAACCAGTTTTTATTAGATGTTTTTAGTGAATTTACATATGTACCTGTAAATAGGGACTGGTTAATATACTTTGTAGTTTTTTATTATTTTGTAAAGGTCTTTCCCTTCTTCCAATTTAATATTGATAAGATCTAGAGGTATATGGGCTAACCTTCCAGACTCCAAAAGGGATGATAGGGTTCCACTGCCTATGACTCAGAACGAGGCGTGGTTCTTCCTATACTTTAAATTGCGATGTGTCAGTGCGTCACCCTGTGCCCTTGGACGACGTCAGATTGTGACGAAACATATGTTGGGAGGAGTGACGTGTTGACATCATCGCAGAGTGGTTCTGAGAGGATGGGTGTTTGTGAGTCGGCCGGATTTTTTATACAATGCTTTGTTTAAAGCTTTCTATGTGAGTGTAATTCTTTATTAAATCTACTAGTACTTTACCTGATTTACACTATGGAGAGCCTTTTTCATTTCTGGTTCCATGTGTCTGATGCATGCTCATGCACTGGAGAGATCGAGGTATACTGGTGTATATCCTGTTTGCAACATTCAAGTACTCCCCTGTGAGCTGACATTCCCACATTTCCAGGATAAAGGCCCTGGCTGGGTTGATAGCCGCAAGCGCATATTGCTTGCCTTCTGGTAAGCACGCACTCTGTGTGGTGTAAGTTCGCATGTTTGTTGTGGTGTCATTTGAGATTTTTTCACTTATTCCAACTATCAAGTTATAATTTATACTGTTTATTGGACTGGTTACGTTCAACACTATGACTTTTTATGTTTTTTAAGTGTTTTCATTATTTCGATGCAGTATTATTAGCGCAGCTCCTTTTTTAAAAATTTTTATTTGAGGTGTGTATTCTACCTAGAGCTTGCAGCTTTTTTGTCACTGTTGAGTAGCGCGTTTTTTTTTGTATATATATTCTTATGAAGGAGGTCATCTATAATGCATCTCAATGGTGAACAGCCTCTCCATAAGAATGAATGAAGACTGTGCATACAAAAAAGATGACACTGCCTGGCCTGGAGACTTTGCAGTTAGGGCATTCTAGCTCCCAGTAGGCCACACAGTGAAGGTCTGACAGGAGCAGGAAAGGATAAGTATTAGGGCCCATACACACGATCGGACAAAAGTTCGCTCTGCAAACAGACAAACTTTTCGGAACAAAAGTCTGATGGAGCAAAGTCTGATCGTGTGTACAGAAAACCATCGGACTTTAGTCCAAAGTACAAACAGAAGTTGACCAAAGGGTGGCGGTAAAGAGCAGAAAAACCACGTGACTTGGTGAAAGTTGGCTGAAAAAGTCCAATCGTGTGTATGCAATACAAGTTCACAGCCAACGCCCTTTGGACAGAAATCCACGGAAAAGTTTGTGTAAAGTCCGATTGTGTGTACGAGGCTTAAAACTGTTGTGTTGTGTACTAAAAACACAGTAACATTTGGTTCACTGATTCAGTGGTGATGTCAGATATTGGTGCTAAATAGTTAGCATAGTTAAATTACTTAAAATTCGAATAGGTTTAAATTCTCAGAACTAAAACATAAGTAGGCAAACAAACGGTTGAGGTTTGGGTTTGCTTGGGGAGCTGATTTTTTTTTTTTTTTTTTTTTGAAAGCCTGTGGCGTGCAAAACACACTCAAAAACTCACCCGGTGCATAAAAAATGTGCACAACATAAAGAGGTGCGACAAAAAAGTGCAACGGGTACACAAGACCGCTTGGGGAGCTGATTTACATATCAAGAACTCAGTAGCAGGTGCTAGTGGAAGTTTTTAATACAATTTACAGGTGTTTGCACATGTTTCCAGCATGCATATTGTTTTTCCCCCCTTCCTACTTGCTTAGGGGGTGTATAATGTTGAGCTGCTCAATCGTAGGCTGCCCACTGCCTTTCCTGGTGGAGTGATCTCAGCAAACACACTTCCCTCCGCTCCCTCAGCCAGGTGCTGAAGCTCATGTGAGGCAGCTGACGGGGAGCAGCAAGTCTAATCCCTGCGGCGGGTGGCATGGCTGTACTGCAAGTGACAATAAAATCAGTTTAGAGTCCACAGAATCCTCACTGTGCTTATGAGAATTAGAATTATGATAATCGCACAGCAGGTGCTGTATAGCTCTGTTACATGGTGCTGACTTTAATAACTTATGGGTGTACTGTGTGTTTCAGACTGTATAAAGGTGCTACTTTACACTTGTGTTTGGGGGTGGGGTGGAATCAGTAAAAATGCACAGCTGAGCTATGTTTTTACTGCCCCTCAATACTCCCCTTTAACTCCTTTACGCCCCAGAAACCCATGTGTGCGTCGGCAAAAAGCTGGGCCTTAACGCCCACATGTCACACGTATGCGCGGCTCGTCGGGCAATGCATTTTGTTTGGAGGCGGGGCCAGGGATGAGGTCAAGGGTGGGGTCGAAGAGGGGGCCCTATCAGGTAGGCTGTACAGGGCCCCACGATTTCTAACAGTGGCCCTGGTACCATTTAAGATAGGGTTAGGAGATCTTTCCAACAGTTGATCTCAGTTGAGTGTTCTGTTGCCTGAAGCAAAACGCCTGAAACTCAAAAAAGTACATGAGCTTCTTTTTTGGCAGATTACAAAAGTTTTTGGCCCCAAAGACTTCAATAGAAACACCTGACTTGAGTTAAAAAAACGCTTTCAAAAATGCTCAAATAGCAGCTCTGCACCCCTAATTTCCTCTCCCTCTCCTTCCCATGGTGCTTTCTATTGGCTAAACAAAAACGCCTGAAGCTGTAAAACGCTTGTAATACACTTCTAAAACGCTTAAAAAAAAAGCTTGTAAAAAAATACGCTCGGGTGTGAATGGAGCCTGAAATTTTTTCAAACTGTGAGAAAGACTAGTGGTGTCAGTGCAAGTTACAGAATCATCACCTTTGATGTTTATTTTGTCTTCAGGAGGAAGCAAGCACCAGCTGATTTATTATTTTCCCCTTTTGCTGGCAGTGCTTTTTTTTTCAAACATGTTTAAAATATTCTTATGCCTGAAGATTACTGCGAGCGGGACTGCGAGCGGAGCCGAGCCGAGTACACAGTACAGTCGGCTCAGTGTTTTTCGGCAGCGCTCGCTCCAGAAACAGCAGGGAGGCGGAGGCGAGCAGTGGGCTCGGTCTTTTTCATCGGCGCTCTGTCTTTTTCGGCGGCGCTCGCTCGGTCTGTCTCGGCGGCGGGAAATTTGAACGTGGGCAAGGCTGCAAGCTGCAAACGACGCTGGGCAAGCTGCAAATGACACTGGGCAAGCTGCACATGGCGCTGGCAAGCTGCAAATGACACTGGGCAAGGCTGCAAACGGCGCTGGGCAAAGCTGCAAATGACACTGGGCAAGCTGCAAATGACACTGGGCAAGCTGCAAACGGCGCTGGGCAAGCTGCAAATGACACTGGGCAAGCTGCAAATGACGCTGGGTAAGCTGCAAATGACACTGATCATTCTGCAATGATGGACAAGGCTGCAGATGCACACTGATAAGGCTGCATTGATGGGCATTTAAATGTAAGATTTTTTTTTTCCCTTAAACTTTTTTCCCTTAAAATACCCTCCTAAACTTGGGGTGCGTGTTATACGCCGATAAATACGGTAAATAGATACCTAGCATGTCAAGCCTTAAAATTGCATGCCCTCATGAAATGGCGACAAATATTGATTGATGCTGCATCCACCTGTCCCTCCTAACATCTGCTGGATGGTTCTGCTGGTGCAGGCTGCGACTCAGCTGCAGCACACACCACTCTGCATAGTGGAGCGGACACAGACCTGTCATCCACTTGCTCAGTGGGGATCAGCGGACAGATTCCCTTGCTGAGCCAGCGGATCCGATTGGCAGAGTCCACCCCGTCTGCAAGAGGCCTTAAGCTGCAATATATTACAACTGTATTTTTCAGCTTTGATACAAGCATTTTTCATAACAATTTCCAGGCAGCGATATTATAAAATGGTAAAAAAATTACACTTACTTCTATAAAAAAATTAAAAATAAATTGTGGAATAGAAAGGATGAAATAAATTACTGTTCAACTAGCCAACGAGGGCTCACACCACCAAATTGTGTACTTTGTTCTCTCAATATTGACACACTGCAGTACAGTGCCTCTAAAAGTTTTCGTGTAGATAACAAACCTGTATTTTATGCTTTTCCACTTTTTAAGCTTTCACGGCACAGCTGCAGAACTTGGAGTGTCCCAACGACGCCCCGCATTTTTCTGCTTACTTAGAAGATCTGTAGGTCAAAAGGTTGGGTGAAAGAATTATCAATAATGCTCTGAGCTAAGGTGTGGAGCACCTATATGCAGCTGGAAAAACCACCCCGACAACATTTCAGGAAGGTCGTTTTTTTGGACAGTGAGACTAATAATTTGTTAGTGTGGTGTTGGGTTTCAGGGAGGGAGACGATTAAGGTCTTCAGCTTCAGACTTCAAACCCCACAGCTCCAAATGGTGATTGACATCAGGCAGGCTAAAGTATTTCTTAATAACGCTGTAATGTTCTCTGCTGTGCAGGATCTTCACTACTTAAAGTGGCTGTAAAGGCAATAACATATTATACTTACCTGCTCTGTGCAATTGTTTTGCACAGAGCAGCCCCAATCTTCCTCTTCTGGGGTCCCCCCTACCTTCAAGTACTCATGCAGGCTCGATCCTGGGCAGCACTGTCTATTGACACACACAGCGTGACTCGGCCCTGCACCCCACTGACTCGTCACTGGATTTGATTGACAGCAGCAGAAGCAAATGGCTCCCACTGCTGTCACTGAGCCCAGTGAGGTAGGAGAGAGGACAGCTCAGCTGCTCTTGGAACCAAGATCGGGCTCAGGTAAGGGGAGGGGAGCTGCATTTAACAGGCTTTTTTACCTTAATGCAGAGAATGCATAAAAAAACTCTAGCCTTTACAACCGCTTTAATGCACTTTCACACTGATTCACTGCAAAAACATATATGCTTTTTTTGCTGCCATTGTACTGTGATCTTACTGTGTTTGCGGTGCTGTTTTTAACCGCTTCCCGACCGCCCACTGCATATATACGTGAGCAGAATGGCACGGGCAGGCAGAATCACGTACCTGTACATGGCCCTTTAAATGCCCGCCCGTGGGTCGGGAGCTCCGTGACCCCGGCCACGGGACCAGCGGACCCGAACGCCGCTGGTGTCCCGCGATCGGGTCACGGAGCTGAAGAGCGGGGAGAGGCCTGTGTAAACAAACCTCTCCCCGCGCTTCCTACTCTGCCTGTCATTGATTGGCTGTTCCCGGTCATCGGGAAAGCCGATCAATGACATCAGACGTCAGCCCCGCCCCCTAATGTATAAAACACAACACACGTCACAGCCCATAACCCCTCCCCCTAGTGGTTAACTCTTTCACTACAACTGTCATTTATACAGGAATCAATGCATTTAAATAGCATTGATTGCTGTATAAATGACAATGGTCCCAAAAATGTGTCAAAAATGTCCGATGCAAATAATGTCGCAGTCACAATAAAAATCGCTGATCGCCGCCATTACTAGTAAAAAAAGAAATATTAATAAAAATGCTATAAAACTATCCCCTATTTTGTAAACGCTATAACTTTTGCGCAAACCAATCAATAATCACTAATTGCGATTTTTTTTCCCAAAAATATGTAGAAGAATACGTATCGGCCTAAACTGAGGAAAAAAAATGATTTTTTATATCTTTTTTGGGGATATTTATATAGCAAAAAGTAAAAAATATTGCATTTTTTTAAAAATTGTCGCTCTATTTTTGTTTATAGCGCAAAAAATAAAAACCGCAGAGGCGATCAAATACCACCAAAAGAAAGCTCTATTTGTGGGGAAAAAATTTTGTTTGGGAGCCACGACCGCGCAATTGTCAGTTAAAGTGACGCAGTGCCGAATCGCAAAAAGGGGCCTGGTCCTTTGGCTGCCAATTGGTCTGGGGCTGAAGTGGTTGAAGGACATGTGACTCAAAAACCGCACCAAAAATGCATCATGGGTCAATTTTGTGCAATTTTGCCACGTTTTCTATTGCTTTAATTGGGAAGGTGCATTTCTGGTGTGATTTTTTGAGCTCCCCAAACATGCTCCAAAAATGCTGCAAGCAGGATTTTTTTCACCGCAACGGAAGTGCACCGCCCCAGTGTGAACACATTCATTGATTTTAAAGGGAAGCATTTTTCTTGAGCTTTTCAGGCACTTTTTGTAATGCAAAAGCATTTGAAAAACTCCTCAGTGGGAAAGCAGCCTAAGCCCACGTTCAAATTGGGCCGATTTGGCATGCCAAATAGCATTGCCAAATCGGCAGCTATTGCCGGCAATGGCACCGTCCAAATCAGTGCAACGCTGACTTTTGCTGCGCTGCATCGATTCCCAAATAGTTCCTGTACTACTTTTGGCGACTTCGGGGGTCATTTGAATAGACATCTGTGCACAAACCCACATAGATATCTGTCAATTGGCCCCCGAAGTCGGACTGTATTGCCGGTTTAAAATCGTGCAAGTTCAGCTGAACTCGCACAATTTCCAACCCACATCAGTGTGAACCTGGGCTAAAGGTAAAAAAAAAAAACCTTCTGAGTTTTGCTCCCCCCAGCCCACCCTTACACTTCCTGAGCCCAATCTCAATCCAGCACTGTGTCTGAGAGCAGTGGCTCTATCTACTCTTTCCCTCCTCAACAAACATGAAGGCCAATGGCTCATGCTGCTGCCAATCACAGACTGTGAGCGGAGAGTGGGAGATAGGGTCGAGTCGCACTCAGTATGCCAATGAACACATAGAGAGAAGTTTGGGATCAAGCCTGCATTAGTGCCCCCATAGCAAGCAGCTTGCTGTGGGGGCACTTGGAAGGGGGGAGGAGCCAGGAGCACCGATGGGGGACCTTAGAAGAGGAGGATATGGGTTGTTTTATGCAAAACCTTTACACAGAGAGTTAAGTATAACATGTTTGTTATTCTAAAAAAAAAATTACGTTTAAAAACACTTTCACACTGTTCATGTGATTTTGACACTAAAGCCCCATACACACGCTCGGATTATCCGAGGACCAGGTCCGTCGGATCATGTCCGTCATACTTTGTCTGATGTTGGTTTTGCGTACACACGGTCGGACAAAGTTGTCGGAAAATCCGATCATTCTGAACGTGGTGACGTTTGTTGCCTACGACGGGACTACGTAGAGGCTAGTAGCCAATAGCTTTGGTCTTATAATGTGATCTGAGCATGCGTAGCACTTTGTCCGTCGGAATTCGCTACACATGATCGGATTTGGTGTGATCGGACTTTGTTGTCAAAAAATCTATCCAGCAGGAGGTAGGACTTTGTCCGTCGGACAATCCGATGGAAACTGTCCGATGGTGCTTACACACGGTCGGAATTTCCGACAACATTGTCTGATAGGACAGAATCCATCGGAAAATCCGACCGTGTGTATGGGGCTTTATAGGTTACATGGAGGAGTCCCGGTTGCTCACAGCTTCCCAGATGTGGGATAAAGTGGAACTACCTGTAATAGATTTATGTCTGCAATGCTACCTTCTGGTAAATTTGAGATTTTTACTGCCACTCAACTGCTGCCCCTAAAGCTGCAAAGGCAGTGGTGGGGTGCAGTGGCGGAACTACCGCCATAGCGACCCACGCATTTGCTATGGGGCCCGCAGCCAAGTAGGGCCCCATCCTAGTTGACAATAAACTTTTACTTTTTCCCTGCCGCCGCCGCTGCCGCCGCTAGAGGTCCGCGGCCGGCGGAGATATTGTCTCCGCCGGCCGCCATTTTCCCGAAGACCAGACGAGTTAGACAGGGAGCCTGCCCAGTTGCTACAGTAGAAATAGAGCTGTGGCGCCGCCCACCCCCCGCCCCCGGTCTGTCTGTCATCTGTGACCTGCTGTTGAAAGGGGTGGGGAGTGGGCGGTGCCGCAGCTCAATTTCTATTGTAGCCTGCCGGCTCCGCCTCTATTTTGTTTCCCCTGGGAGACACTGCTGTGCTGTTGGGATATAGGAGTCCCACCTGAAATGTAAGGAGTCACTCCGCTGGCTGGGGACCTGAGATATAAGGAGGCACTCCGCTGGCTGGGGACCTGAGATGTAAGGAGGCACTCCGCTGGCTGGGGACCTGAGATGTAAGGAGGCACTCCGCTGGCTGGGGACCTGAGATATAAGGAGGCACTCCGCTGGCTGGGGACCTGAGATGTAAGGAGGCACTCCGCTGGCTGGGGACCTGAGATATAAGGAGGCACTCCGCTGGCTGGGGACCTGAGATGTAAGGAGGCACTCCGCTGGCTGGGGACACCTGAGATGTAAGGTAGCACTCCGCTGGCTGGGGACACCTGAGATGTAAGGAAGCACTCCGCTGGCTGGGGACACCTGAGATGTAAGGAAGCACTCCGCTGGCTGGGGACACCTGAGATGTAAGGAAGCACTCCGCTGGCTGGGGACACCTGAGATGTAAGGAGGCACTCCGCTGGCTGGGGACACCTGAGATGTAAGGAGGCACTCCGCTGGCTGGGGACACCTGAGATGTAAGGAAGCACTCCGCTGGCTGGGGACACCTGAGATGTAAGGAAGCACTCCGCTGGCTGGGGACACCTGAGATGTAAGGAAGCACTCCGCTGGCTGGGGACACCTGAGATGTAAGGAAGCACTCCGCTGGCTGGGGACACCTGAGATGTAAGGAAGCACTCCGCTGGCTGGGGACACCTGAGATGTAAGGAAGCACTCCGCTGGCTGGGGACACCTGAGATGTAAGGAAGCACTCCGCTGGCTGGGGACACCTGAGATGTAAGGAAGCACTCCGCTGGCTGGGGACACCTGAGATGTAAGGAGGCACTCCGCTGGCTGGGGACACCTGAGATGTAAGGAGGCACTCCGCTGGCTGGGGACACCTGAGATGTAAGGAGGCACTCCGCTGGCTGGGGACACCTGAGATGTAAGGAGGCACTCCGCTGGCTGGGGACACTGAGATGTAAGGAGGCACTCCGCTGGCTGGGGACCCTGAGATGTAAGGAGGCACTCCGCTGGCTGGGGACCTGAGATATAAGGAGGCACTCCGCTGGCTGGGGACCTGAGATGTAAGGAGGCACTCCGCTGGCTGGGGAACCTGAGATATAAGGAGGCACTCCGCTGGCTGGGGACCTGAGATGTAAGGAGGCACTCCGCTGGCTGGGAACCTGAGATATAAGGAGGCACTCCGCTGGCTGGGGACCTGAGATGTAAGGAGGCACTCCGCTGGCTGGGGACACCTGAGATGTAAGGAAGCACTCCGCTGGCTGGGGACACCTGAGATGTAAGGAGGCACTCCGCTGGCTGGGGACACCTGAGATGTAAGGAGGCACTCCGCTGGCTGGGGACACCTGAGATGTAAGGAGGCACTCCGCTGGCTGGGGACACCTAAGATGTAAGGAGGCACTCCGCTGGCTGGGGACACCTGAGATGTAAGGAAGCACTCCGCTGGCTGGGGACACCTGAGATGTAAGGAAGCACTCCGCTGGCTGGGGACACCTGAGATGTAAGGAGGCACTCCGCTGGCTGGGGACCTGAGATGTAAGGAGGCACTCCGCTGGCTGGGGACCTGAGATGTAAGGAGGCACTCCGCTGGCTGGGGACCTGAGATGTAAGGAGGCACTCCGCTGGCTGGGGACCTGAGATGTAAGGAGGCACTCTGCTGGCTGGGGACCTGAGATGTAAGGAGGCACTCTGCTGGCTGGGGACCTGAGATGTAAGGAGGCACTCTGCTGGCTGGGGATCTGAGATGTAAGGAGGCACTCCGCTGGCTGGGGACCTGAGATGTAAGGAGGCACTCCGCTGGCTGGGGACCTGAGATGTAAGGAGGCACTCCGCTGGCTGGGGACCTGAGATGTAAGGAGGCACTCTGCTGGCTGGGGACCTGAGATGTAAGGAGGCACTCTGCTGGCTGGGGACCTGAGATGTAAGGAGGCACTCTGCTGGCTGGGGACCTGAGATGTAAGGAGGCACTCTGCTGGCTGGGGATCTGAGATGTAAGGAGGCACTCTGCTGGCTGGGGACCTGAGATGTAAGGAGGCACTCTGCTGGCTGGGGACCTGAAATGTAAGGAGGCACTCCGCTGGCTAGGGACACCTGAGATGTAAGGAAGCACTCCGCTGGCTGGCAGAACGCTCGAGCGCACCTGTGAAGGGACATCGTTTTCGGCACATGAGGAGGCTCTGGAGTCTGAACAAGAGGTAAAGAGTGGGAGTCAGACTGTCATCTGTTTTGCACAGTTCAATTTTTTTTTTTGGGGGGGGGGGGGGGCCCAAACAACATTTTGCTATGGGGCCCTGTGATTTCTAGTTACGCCCCTGGTGGGGTGTACAATATCGCAGCCACAATACTTTGCTTTCCAGCCGTGGCAAGAACCACCCCCGTCACATTGAATATGGCCTATTCAAGTGAATGGGGCTGCACCACAACTGTGCGTGATGTACGCAGTTGCAACATGGTCCTGTGGGCTTCTAGGAGGTAAAACATGCGGTTCTTCACCACCTGTTAAATGCTCTCTGAAAAGCAATTCACCATGGATAGCTCTGTAGAGGGATAATGCTAGTGTAAACGAACCCTTACAGCAGTAGTATAAGAAGGAAGATTTACCTAATGTCTAACTCCACTTTTTGCAAAAAAAAGCATCCGTACAGTATTGATTTATAAAAAAATGTGCATTTATTATTTTTTTGCATTTAAACTGTAATCTACCGATAGCAGCTGCATCACTCTAGCTCTAGCAGACTATTCTTCCTACTGAGGTACTGACCTTCAGTTAAGTGGCTGGAGGAAGTATCAATGGACTACAAGTACAGTATGGTCCATTGGGAACAAGTACCTCTGTAGTGAAAGATGGGACTTGTAGTTTGTTCATTTATTCCTGTGATTAAAGGAGTTGTAAAGGCAGAAGTTTTTTTTTTTTATCTTAATGCATTTTATGCATTAAGATAAGAAACAATTGTGTGTAGCAGCCCCCCCCCCCCCCCAATTACCTACCCAAGCCCCTTTCTCTCCCCAGTGATATCCACGATCCCCTCACCTATCCAGGACACTCCTCTTGATTGGCTGAGACAGAGCAGCGGCGCCATTGGCTCCGGCAGCTGTCTATCAACGTCAGTCAGCCAATCAGGGGAGAGAGGGGGCGTGGCCAGGTCATTGCCCCATGTCTGAATGGATACACAGAGCTCTGACTCAGCTTGGGTGCCCCCATAGGAAGCTGCTGGCTGAGGGGCACTCAAAGGAGGGAGAGACTAGGAGCAGCGAAGAGAGACCCGAAAAGAGGAGGATCCGGGCTGCTCTGTGCAAAACCAACTGCACAGAGGAGGTAAGTATAACATGTTTGTTATTTTGAAAAAAAAAACAAGACTTTTCAATCACTTTAAGGATTAGTTCACACTGAAGCACGGAGCGGCTCACAGCAGGGGTCCGGTGCGTCCCTGTTCGCTGTTTTTGGTCCTATTTCAGTCCAAATTTTTGGCTGAATTCAGGCCTGAAACAGACCAGAAAAGGCACAGGACTCCTGTGCAATTCGCACCGGAACCACCCGGAGATGTGTGAACCGGCTCTCACAATCTACCGACATGCGAATTGGATGCGGAAAAACCCCACATGAAATTCGCAATGGTGTGAACCCGGCCTCAAGGAGGCACAGCTGCACCAAATTCAGATTCTGTAAGAATGAGTCTGCACAGCTAGATTGGGTTTCAAATATTGGGGTTTCAGGCAAGATCAGCGAGATGTTGTCTGAGCACTCATAAAGTAATTAGCAGAAGTGACAGAAGTTGAAGCATAGTCATTAGGGCACAAACATGTAAACAAAGCATAAGCTGACTGCAATACACTCACCGGCCACTTTATTAGGTACACCTTGCTAGCACCGGGTTGGACCCCCTTTTTCTTTCAGAACTGCCTAATTCTTTGTGGCATAGATTCAACAAGGTGTTTGAAACATTCCTCAGAGATTTTGGTCCATATTGACATGATAGCATCACGCAGTTGCTGCAGAATTTTCGGCTGATTTGCGGCTGATTTGTCGGCTGCACATTTATGATGCGAATCTCCCATTCCACTACATCCCAAACAGGGCCAGTGCTACCTCTAGGAAATCTATACAGCTGCCTAGGGTGCACCTCCACCTAGGGGTGCAGCGGTCGCAGTTTTGTACTGTTTGACATTGACTTACAGTAGTCTTACCATTGTATGTTTTTTTTTTTTTGGATGCCTGGGTCTTCAGGGGTAGTGCAGACAGGTTGTTGTGCTTTCCCTGTTGGCTCTGGTCAGGGTTGCCAACCTCCCGAAGCATTTTTTACTGACAACACATGGAAAATTTACTGATGGAGTACATTTTTTACTGACAACCTGAAAAATGACAGAACTCCTATTGAACACTAACAGTGAATATTTTAACAGTAAAAACATGATATGGAAACACTGACAATACCCATAACAAAGTAATTTGCATGATTATACTTAAAAAGTCAAAACAGCATGAAATTATCAGCACCTGATATTTACTGACAGTTGTAAAAAAAAGCACAGATTTTTACTAACTGTCAGTAAATTTACTCAGGTCCAGTGCCAGGAGCTTGGTATGGCACTCTTTCAAGATGGTGGCAAGGTCAGTGGTTTTGCTGTGAATACACGATCATGTGCAGTTGAACTGTGGGTTTTGGGCTGGGCGAGTGCAGCGCACCAGACGGGGGACCAGTGTGGGCGGTGCATTCTCTCCTGTGGGGGGTATATAGGGCGGTTTGTCAGGTAATTTGGCCTCTTGTGGAGTCATTGGTGGTACTGGCCTTTGTTTCTTTTCCTGGATGGGCCAGTTGGACTAGTAAGCCTATCACAGCCTTGCGTTTATTTAGGGGCTGCATTTCGCTGCATACTATCTCTGTTACTGTGAGGTTTTTCACTTCACAGACAAAACATTGCTGACTGGGGGGGGGGGGGGGGTTGTGCAAGTTGCTGATCTTGCCTAGGGCACAAAATAGTCTAGTACCAACCCTGATCCCAAAGGTGCTCTATTGGATTGAGATCTGGTGACTGTGGACTGTCTATCCTGCTGGAAGTGGCCATCAGAAAATGGGTACACTGTACTCATATAGAGATGGACATGGTCAGCAACAATATAGGTAGGTCGTGGCGTTTAAACGATGCTCAATTGATACTAAGGGGGCCAAAGTGTGCCAAGAAAATATCCCCCACACCATTACACCAACATCGCCAGCCTGAACCGTTGATACAAGGCAGGATGGATCCATGCTTTCATGTTACTTATGCCAAATGCTGACCCTATCATCTGAAATCGAGACTCATGAGACCAAGAAAAGCCCATTGACATCACTTGACTTGACAGAATTCAATTGAGAATTCAAATTTGTTAGGTGGAAAAAAGCCAGCCGAACGATGACTGGAGCTAATCAGATGCAGTCGCTGTTTGAGTATTTAGACAACCATGACTGCAACTGCACGACTACAATAAACAGCAGATTCGTCCATAAAGGCTGTTCTATGGATTATTCTCATTCTGCACACTGGTCAAAAAGAGAGATCTTTACATGTACAGCAAACTTTATTCAGTGATCCTTTCCTCTGTTCTTCCCCTTCTTCCACAGTCCCCAATCTATCTGCTGATAGTACAGAGTCCTAGGAGTCATTCTGCACATGCTCAGTTTGGTGTGTATTGCTAGAGAATTTTTATTTTCTTGGGAGGATACATGTGGTCAGGACGGGGCCAATCAGCACTGTCCAGACCAGGGGTTATGCAGCCTCATAGGACAGTTAGAGGAGAATGAAAACTCTTCTTACAAGCTTTAACCAGACACCGATAGAAGTCACAAGACTGCTATATACTGCTGATGAGAAAAGGTATTTAGAAGTTTATATTTACTAAAATAATTGCATTTCCATGTTCTGTGTACTGTGGGAGACCAGATATATTATTATTATTATTATTATACAGGATTTATATAGCGCCAACAGTTTGCCCAGCGCTTTACAATGTAGGGAGACAGTACACCAACAGTAAAATTCAAAACAAGAGGGTTAGAGGAGCCCTGCTTCTGCGAGCTTACAATCTAAGAGATGGGGCTGGTGAAACAAAAGGTAGGGACTGTGAGGGATGAACTGATGAGGGGAGTAGAAGGATTCGGTTGTTAGCTGGAGGCAGGATAGGCCACTCTAAAGAGATGAGTTTTCAGGGATCGCCTAAAAGTGGAGAGCCGGACAGAATGAGTGAGTTCCAGAGGATGGGAAAGGCTCTGGAGAAATCCTGGAGACGAGCATGGGAGGAGGAGACAAGGGAGCTAGAGAGCAGAAGGTCTTGGGACGAGCTCAGAGGACGGTTTGGGTGATATTTGGAGATAAGATTGGTTATGTAGCTCGGGGCAGAATTGTGAATGGCTTTGTATGTTATTGTTAGTGTTTTGTTTTTTTATTTGCTGGGCAATGGGAAGCTAGTGGAGGGATTGGCAGAGAGGATGTCAGGTACTCACCGAGGCCGAGTTGCCGAGAACGGCTCCCTTTGCAACTAGGTGCCCAATGCCCCTGAAGGTGGAACAGCGGCGCTGGGCACGAAGGGGCACGGGTCGCCAGCAGGTGAACTGCAGAGTCTGGAAGGCTGGGATGCCCGTGGAAGGAGGGTCCTGGTTACTGCAGCAGTAGAAGCCTGGAAGGGCTCTTGCACGTCTGAAGGCCGAGGTTCCAACACCAAGGAGGTCCTGAGGGCACCAGAGTCTGAGGAAGCAAGCTGAGGTCATACACAGGAAAGACATTCAGAGGGAGGCACCAAGTTCAGGGTTCAGGCAGAGATAGTCCAGGAGTAGGCCGAGGGTCAAACACAGGAGAAGACAAGAGAGGTATCCAGGAGACAAGCCAGGGGTCAAACACAGGAGGAGATCAGCAAGGTCAAGTTCAGTCCGGGTCACAACAGGTAAATAAACAGGAAGCAGGTTCGGGCACAGGTCACAGGAAGCTGAGGAGATACACAGCAATGAACCAAGGTATGATGGCCCTTTTTATAGGCCTGTCAGGGTCACATGATGCGTCTTGCGTGCGCATAGTCGTGCGCAAGCGCGCCCGGGATCGAGCTGGGGTAGGTGTGTGCGCGCGCTGTGAGGTATTGCTATGCGTGGGAGAACTACCGCGCACCCGAGAGCGCATACCCGCTGTGCCACGTACCCGTATGCGCTGCTGTGCCACCCTGCCTCGTAGGCGCATGGGGAAGCGCCGATGCTGTGGCCCGATCGTTCCCTGACAGAGGAGTGGCAGACACTGAACGGTTGGTAAGGTGGATGAGTCTGGCAGCGGCATTCATGATAGACTGAAGAGGGGATAGCTTGTGAAGAGGTAGACCAATGAGGAGGAAGTTACAATAGTCAAGGCGTGAGATAACAAGGGGGTGAATAAGTTGCTTAGGAGTCTCAACGGTTAGAAAGGGGCGTATTTTGGAGATGTTTCGGAGGTGAAGTCTGGACGATTTGGACAGTGATTGAATTTTGGGCTGAAAGGACAAGTCAGAGTCTAAAAATACACATAGTAACTTGGCATGATGGGAGGGACTGATGGTTGTAGAATAGATCTTGAGGGAGAAGTCGGGGGGGACACGGGCTAGAGGAAAAATTATGCTTTTAGAAAGTTTTAGCAAGTGGTGTGACATCCATGTTAATATGTCAGTTAGTAAGTTAGTAATGCGAGAGGAGACTGAAGGAGTGAGGTGAGGAGTAGAGAGATAGATTTGTGTGTTGTCAGCATAGAGGTGGTACTGGAAGCCATGACAGTTTATTAACAGACCAAAGGAGGAGGTGTAAATGCAGAAGAGAAGGGGTCCACGGACAGAACCTTGAGGACCCCTACAGAAAGAGGAAGTGGAGAGGAGGAAACAGAGTTATAGGTCACACTGAAGGAGCGCTGTGATAGGTAGGAGGAGAACCAGGAGAGAGCAGAGTCTTAAAGGCCAAGAGAGTGGAGTTTTTTGAGGAGGAGGGGATGGTCAACAGTATCAAAGGCTGCAGAGAGGTCGAGTAGTATGAGTATGGAGTAGTGGCCATTGGTTTTAGCAGTTAGTAGGTCATTAGTGAGTTTCAGTAGGGCAGTTTCAGTGGAGTGTAGCAAGCAGAAGCCAGACTGTAAGGGGTTAAGAAGGTTGTTGTCAGTGAGGTAGGAGACAAGACGTTTGTAGACTAAGCGTTCTAAAAGTTTTGACGCAAACGGGAGCAAGGAGATGGGTCTTAAGTTGTTTAGGCTGGTGGGATCCAGTCAGTGAATGCAGGGTCTAGGGTTTAGTAACAGAGTGATAACGAAATACTTCAGAGCACCGATAAAAAATTGGGTCCGCCGGTCTTAGTTACAAGATGGCATTGCCATGTAGCAGGCGAGGCCTGTTCATTATTAAAAGATCATCAATAATCACAGGGAGGTTAAATTCACAAAACAAGACAATTCGACAAATAATCTTATGGGAGGATTGATTCTGATAATGAGTCTCCATAAATCAGCCCTTATGTCTCTCTCAGTCAGGTGGCAGTGCTTGCCCCCTTTTGAAAAGCGTTCTGTGGTGGATCACTTTTCATAGGGTGGTAGAACAGTGGCTGTCAGGTGTTTAGGAGGCCCTATTGCCACCTCCTGACACCTGTTTTTTTTTTTTTTTTTTACTTTTTCTTTAACCACTAGAATACTGGGCACTTTCGCCCCTTCCTTCCCAGACCAATTTTCAGCTTTCAGCACTCTTGCACTTTCAATGACAATTGCGCGGTCATGCTACGCTGTACCCAAATTAAATTTTTATCATTTTGTTTGCACAAATAGAGCTTTAGTTTGGTGGTATTTATTCACGACTCCGTTTTTTTTTTTTTTGCGATATAAGTGAAAAAATAGCGGAAATTTTGAAAAAAAACTATATTTTCTCCTTTCTTTTTTAAAAGACATACAATAAAATCGAATTTTGTCATAAATTTAAGCCAAAATGTAATCTGCTACATGTTTTTAGTAAAAGAAATTCTGTTAAGTGTATAATAATTGGTTTGCGTGATCACGGACATATGTACGCAAATGATCATGTACAGATGTGTGCAGGTGATCGCGAACATATGTGTGCAGATAATCATTGGGACATGTTATTTTACTGGGACATATTCGGGGGACATGTGTTTTTATTATTTGGGGACATGTGTTTTTATTATTTGGGGACATGTGTGGTTTGGGGACATGTATGTTTTGGGGACATGTGTGGGGACATGTGTGTTTACACTAGACTGGTGATCAGTGAGTAAAAAGCTGTAAAAAACAGCTAATACTCACTGATCACCAGCTGGCTGCAGCGATCCGCTCTCCTCTCCTCAGCGACGACTTCCATGTGATCAGGAGGGCCAATCACAGAGCCCTCCTGCCGATCCGCGATGCGCCGTATCCGGGTGACACGAGCGCAGCGGGATGGCGCCGCTGCGCAGGCACGCGCGTGCACGATTCCCCTACTACTGAAGGACGTTCAAGAACGTCCTATCAGAAGTAGAAGGCACCCACCCGGATGTATATATACAGTGGCCGGGTGGGAAGTAGTTAATCACCAAACAGCAATTTTACAGTAACTGTGAGCATTCAGCTCGCGGTTGCAGTGCAGCCCCATTGATCTCAATTTGCCGCCTGTGATGTTCTGCAGCCTGAGATAAAAATGCAGCAACCATGAAGCAAATCATCTTGGTCATGGCATGTGTACTTTCCTGTCAGGCACTAAGTTTAGCATTCAGGTGGGCAGCCGGAGGTAGTAAAGGTACTTGTTTTTACTGTCCCCAGCCACCTATTTGAAAGAGCCCTTACAGAAAATTCCCCAAAGCAGATGTCTGTAATAGGAGAGAAGTATTATACTTAGCTCTCTGGTGGCCAGAGTCTCCTTTCTTTGCTCAGACTCCTCCGGGACAGTCAGATGACTGCGTTTTCCAATGCAAACTGTGGATCAATCTGCAGGCTGCTACATTTTTTAAAATAATCTTTTTCTTTTATTAGTTTAGTAATCAGAACAGTTTGGGGTGTAGAAAACTCATGCAGTGGGGTAGGTTTAGGCTTTAAATAATACCTGGAATTTGTGGAAATGGTATAAAAGCTACAGATTTCAACAAACCTGAGGCCTTACTCTAATGCCGTGTACACGACCGGATTTTTTGACGGACTGAATTCCATGTGACTTTACAACGGAGTTTCCGTCGAATCGGACTTGTCTACACACAATCACACCAAAGTCCGATGGATTTGACCGCGATGACGTACGACCGGACTAGAATAAGGAAGTTCATAGCCAGTAGCCAATAGCTGCCCTAGCGTCGGTTTTCGTCTGTCGGACTAGCATACAGACGAACTGATTTTTAGACCGGACTCGAGTCTGTCAGAAAGATTTGAAACATGTTCTAAATCTAAAGTCTGTCTGATTTTCGACAGAAAAGGTCCGCTGAAGGTCTGATGAAGCCCACACACGGTCGAATTGTCTGACGGATTAGTTCCGTCGGACCAGTTCGGTCGAAAAGTCTGGTTGTGTGTACGCGGCACTTTCACATTATACTATCTCTAGTCCAGCTTTTTCTAACCGGTGTGTCGCAGCACCCTTGCGCTGTGGCTAAATACTTTAGAATTGCCCCAAAGTTGTCTACAAGCCTCTGGGTGCATCAAGTCTGCCTTTTTTTTTTATTGCAATGAAGCCAAAGGTTTTGTTCTGCAGGTTCGCTTATAACCAAAGTCAGGCTTGGGTGGTGTAGATATCAGCACAGTAGTGAGCCAGATTCCAGTCCAGGTTAAAGCATTCAGGGTTGTCAGCTGAGTATACCTAGAAAAAGCTAATGCCCCGTACACATGATCGGAAATTCCACCAGCAAAAGTCCGATGTGAGCTTTTGGTCGGAAATTCCAACCATGTGTATGCTCCATTGGACTTTTGCTGGCGGAATTCCCGCCAGCAAAAGATTGAGAGCAGATTGTCAATTTTTCGGTCGCAAAAGTTCCGATCGGAAATTGTGATCGTCTGTACCAATTTCAACACGCAAAATTCCTACGCATGCTCGGAAACAATTTGACGCATGCTCTGAAGCATTGAACTTAATTTTCTCGGCTCGTTGTAGTGTTGTACATCACCGCGTTCTTGACGGTCGAAAGTTCAGAGAACTTTTGTGTGACCGTGTGTATGCAAGCCAAGCTTGAGCGGAATTCCGTCCGAAAAACCATCCAAGTTTTCTCCGATGAAAAATCCGCTCGTGTGTACGCAGCATAAGAGAACACCAGAGGGTGTCAGACTAACTGCAGCATATACAGTAAAGGCATGGTAAACACTCATACAGTATACCTAGCTGACAGCCCTGAATGCTTTATCCTGCACTGGAATCTGGATCACTACTGTGCTAAGATCTACACCACCCAAGCCTGACTTTGATTATAAGCAAACCTTTAGGCACCTTTCACACTGGGGCGTTTTTCAGGCGGTACAGCGCTAAAAATAGCGCCTGTACACCGCCTGAAAAAAAACGGCCCCATTCACTCCAGTGTGAAAGCCGGCGGGCTTTCACACTGGAGCGGTGCGCTAGCAGGACGGTAAAAAAAGTCCTGCTAGCAGCATCTTTGGAGCGGTATAAGAGCGGTGTATTCACCGCTCCTATACCGCTCCTACCCATTGATTTCAATGGGACACCGTGGTAATACCGCCGCAAAGCGCCGCTAAGGCGGCGCTTTGCGGGGGATTTTAACCCTTTTTCGGCCACTAGCGGGGGTTAAAACCGCACAGCGCGCGGCTGAATCCCGTGGCTAAAACGACGGTAAAGCAGCGCTAAATATAGCGCTGCTTTACCGTCGCCGCGGTTCCCGCCCCAGTGTGAAAGGGGCCTTACTGGCTATATGTGAGTTGCCAATTTCCTGTTTTTATTAATAAATATACCTTACTTACTACAATCAGATCGCGCCCTCTGCTATTTTTATTTTCACGTGTGAAGGAGCACTAAGGAGAAGAGAAATGCTGGAATACTATTCAGTACCAGTGTGCAAAGGTATGTTTTCTTTGTAAAAATTAATATTGGGTGTCCTACACGTGTGGATGCTGCTGTGTTATGTACAACTCTTAGTTTAGTCTTTCATTTTTAGAATGGAGTGACAAAAGATTGTGTATAATTTTAAAAGGTGCCACAAATGAACAATGGGTGAGAAAACACTGGTCTAGTGTAACACCTACCTTCCCAAAAACCCAACCCTTTCTATAGTGAAAAAAAACATCAGGATCCCGACTTAGAACAAGGTGTTTAGTGTTGGAAAGAACAACAGCATGGTTTCTAATAAACTGACAATACTGTATGCATTATACCTATCTATACTAGTAGGTGGCACTGCAGTGTTATAATGTGTATTCTATGGTAATGTATTTAGAGGAAGTACCTTTGTTCCTAAGTGTGTGTAGTTGTATGCTCCTTGTTCTTGTTCCATGAGAAGACGTGTTCTGATATTTCTCCATAAAAGCAAAGCTATTTCTGCAAACAAGAAGCTTCCAGCGCATCATTTCAATACCCTGCTAATAGGTTATGGGTCCAGGCATTGGAGAGGATACTGCAAGCCCAGGCACTGGAAAGAATTTTACAGTGAGTCAGTGAGTACTGTATACAAGCTTCTGAAAAATGTTAAGTGGTTCAAATGTGAAGTTTGCAATTACAAAGTTGAACAATGCCAATTACAAGCTGTGAAAGTTTAAACTAGAAATGTTTCTGAACAAGGATGACTTGTGGCAAGTGCTGAATACAGACAGACCCACAAACAGAGAGACAGAGGATTGGGACATGAAGGATAGACAGGCAAAAGCAACCATAAGCTTATTAGTGGAAGATGACAAGCTTATCCACATAAGGACAGCGATAACGGCCAAAGGTCTTCATTAACTTAATGAACAATCAAGTCTAAACAACAAACTATTTCTACTAAGAAAGCTATACGGTATAAGATGAGACTAGAAGAAGGCCAGCAAATGTGTGAACACGTGAATGCTATGCTAGAGATCATAGAGCAACTGCATGCTATCGGAGAGGACATCAAATATAACCATACAGTTGCCCTGCTCCTCTGCAGCCTTCCAGAGACATAGACTGGCACACATTTCACCCCCCGATCGCCCCCCCCCCCCAAGTTAACCCCTTTACTCCCTGTCACTGCGTCACCCAGTGCAGTTGTTCATATTTTTCTTTTATCACTGTACTGGTGTCATTTGCGACACTAATCAGCGTTAGGGTACTTAGTAGTAGGCCCATATAGGTCTAGGGACCCCCTCTAAACCACCCTAATAAATATTTAACCCCTTGATCAACCCCTGTCACCAGTGATCACTGTATTAGTGTCACGGGTGACGCTGGTTAGTTAGTTATTTTTTTATAGCGTCAGGGCACCTGCCGTACATTACCTAATGAAATGTTTAACCCCCTGATCACCCAGCGGGTGATATAAGTTAGGTTTTAGTGTCAGTTAGGATCTGCGTCGCCCCAGGCAGTGGCAGATTAGTGCCAGTAGCGCTAACACCCATGCATGCACCATACACCTCCCTTAGTAGCATAGTGTCTGAACGGATCGATATCTTTGATCTGATCAGAACTATATTAGCGTCCCCGATAGTTTAGGGTTCCCAAAAATGCAGTGTTAGCAGGATCAGCTCAGATACCTGCTAGCACCTGCGTTTAGCCCCTCCGCCCAGCCGAACCCACCCTTATTCGGAAAGGGGTACCACTTGTATGTGCACAATTATTACACAAGCGTGCCACTTTTTAGTCACTTGTTTGATCATGGAATTGGCGCATGTGGCACCATGCGATCTTGTTTTCTGAATTTTTCTGAATTTATTTTAGCTAAAATAGCTGTCCAAAATACCAAGCCATTGACTTTGATTAAAAGCACCTGTGTAAGATGAAGGAAAACCTGCAAATATGGCCTGTTGGGGGTACTTGAGGATAGGGTTGAGAACCACTGATTTAGAGCACTGAGCTAAAATGTAGCTCAAGACCATCCTATTCTAATTGTGGGCATTTGAGGGAAGCAAAGTGAGTGTTAGAACCCCTGCTTGTCTTTTTTAGGTTGGGCTTTGTGTCCATTTTCTAAAAATTGGCTTCAATTCCTGTCACTTCCAAACAGGAAGTGAGGGTAAAACCCTACCAATGTCTTTCCTTGGGGACACACAGGTCAATCTAACAAGTGTCCCCATTAGAGAAATTGCACTCTAGCACTTTGTTGTGTACACCCCAAATTATTAGGTATTTTGGGGTTTATTAAAGCGGAGCTGCACCTTAAAAAAAAAATATTAAAAGTCAGCAGCTAAAAATACTGCAGCTGCTGAATTTTAATAAATGGACACTTACCTGTTCCAGGGTCCAGCGATGTCGGCAGTAGATGACGAGCAATCGATCATCTCTCGGCTGCCCCCACCGCCATCCTCTGTCAGGGAATCAGGAAGTGAAGCGTTGCAGCTTCACTGCCCGGTTCCCTACTGCGCATGCACGAGTCGCACTGCGCGTCTTCACTGGTCCCCGTTGTGTCCTGGGAACTGTGTGTTTGTCTCGGAAGTGGGTGCAGATACTTGGATTATACAAGTATCTGCACCCCCCTGAAAGGTGCCAATTGTGGCACCGGAGAGGGGGAGGGTTCCAATGAGAGGAACTTTCACTTTAGGGTGGAGGTCCACTTTAAAGGTCAATCCACTCTGCAATACAAGTGTACTCGCTGTAAATCTGAGGGGAAGCACTGGTGATTTTATCATCCAATCACGTAGAAGCAAAGATGCTACTTTTTTATTTTCCTTGCATCTCCCGCTCGGATCTCCAGCAACTGCACTTCCAAGTGCAAAGTGGATTTGCCTTTGGTAAATAAACCTCAAAGTCCAAGATACCTAATAATTTTGGGTGTACACAGCAAAATGCTAGAGTGCAATTTACCTAATGGGGAAACTATTTAGATACCCAAGGAAAGACATTGGTAGGGTTTTACCCTCACTTCCTGTTTGGCTATGTGACAGGAAGTGAATACATTTGAAGGAGTAAGGGGCAACATTTGGGAGGTGTCTTCACCCTATCAGGGGTGCAGACATCCCCAAAAACTGACAAGACTTCTAATCCCTCTGCACTCTATCCCCAAGCAAAAATAAGAAAGGATTTAATTTAGTTTAACTTTGCAAAGACACATTCCTAAGTTCAACTGTGATGCATGTCAATGGCCCATTTAGACCTTGTTTAATAGAAAACACCAGTTGCCTTTCACTAGAAACATTTGTTAGTCCAGTTTGGGTTCCTGCAGCTAGATGTGCCAAATGCATCTAGATGCACGACCGCTGTGTATGTAAGATGCGCAACTGCTGTGTGCGTGGAGGTATGTACCTGTGGCGGATATCTGGTTCCTGGAAGCGTTGGCCAGCACACAGGAATGACATCACGCTCCTCCAGGAAGTTGCTTTTACTGCTGCTAATTTCTTCCCACCACCATGCCCCACTCACTGTTCTCTGAGGAAGAGATGATCCTTATTTGCAAATCAAGATCATTTTTTATTTATTTTTGCATGGGGTGGTGTTTGTGTGGGTCATGTGTATGTCTAAATGATTTGGCCTCAAAACACACACACCTACTTCCTGTGTACAGATTCACTTCCGGGCCAATGTATATTGCTTCCTGCTTCAGTGTGTGTGTGTGTGTATGTGTGTATATATATATATATATATATATATATATATATATATATATATATATATATATATATATATATATATATATATGTAGCGGTGACACTTTTGCAAGGTGTCCGCTATGTTTAAATTTAGTATTTTTCTCTCAGAACAGTAAGAAGGTTCAGGGGTTAATTGCGTGGGTTAACTTTGGCATCAGTTTGGCTGGGCTGTGGAGGGGTTCTGCCTGGTCATGTGTACTGTTAGGTGCACATGACAGGCATAGAACCAGGCCTGGTTGGATGATTTGGGTATCAACATTCCCCGGAGCCAATCGGCGGGTGCGTCTGGCCCCGCTGAGGAGTCTGGGGGAGGGTACTTAAGATGCTGTTCCTGGATCTGGACCAGGGTAGCCCCATGAGGGGTCCCGGAGCAAAGGTCGCCCCGCAACATGGTCAGCTTGGCTAACCCCATTAGACCTACTTGGTCTGGGGCAAGGATCCGTCTGTTCCCGAGTCTAGGAACCGGCTGGTCCAAGGCGCAGTAACTGAGGGAGGATTCAAGGCGTCTGGGTGTGCTCTCAACTTGGAGGGGCACCGCAGCTCGTGTAAGCGACCGGGGAGGACTCTTCGGAGGAGGGTCAACAAGCTGGCATCCCAAGAAGTGCCTGGTTGCTGGGTTGTCAAGGACACTGACAAGTCCACGCTTTCCCAGTACTGCCAAGGAGATAGAGAACGTTCCAGGTACTGAGGAAAGGTTCCTGTTCACTTTGCGTGCAACTTTTCTTCAAGGTCAGAGACTTTGCAAGTTTCGAATTCAAGTGCTGACTGCCATAATCTCAGGCTAGAGATTTGTTCAGCTTTGAAGCGCCCAGCTGCCAGTGGCTACTCTCTGGGTTTGCATTATAGACTTTCAAATAGTCTGCAGTTCAAGGTGCCTGAGTTTCTTCACCCTTGCCCTCTGTTCCTATATGAGACTGTGTCTGTTGGATGTTACCCCTGCAAATAAAAACCTTTCTAAGGACTTTTATGGTGTCAGTGTCCAAAGTCGTTGGGTATTAACCCTGGGAACCCTTAGATATAGAAGAACAAGCCAAGCAGAGGTAACCGGTAAGCCCAAAAGTCAAGGCTGCCCCATCGAGGGTTATGGCCGCTACATATATATATGTAAAGAGAGAGATATAGGTTCTTGTGTCCACCAGCAGAGAGAAGTTGGGTAGATGTCACACTCCCAGTTCTGGAGGCATAATAATGGTCTAGCACAGGGGTCTTCAAACTACGACCCTCCAGTTGATCAGGAACTACAATTACCATCATGCCTAGTCGTGTCTGTGAATGTCAGAGTTTTACAATGCCTCATGGGATGTGTAGTTCCGCAACAGTTAGAGAGCCGTAGTTTGAAGATTCCTGATCACTCTAGCATGTCTTGAAAAAAGGTGGTTTCTAATGTGCCTTGTATAATACCCAAGAAATATCGTTTGGAAAATACAAGTGGGTCATGGCACAACTACATTCCAAATTTGGCACTTAAGATGGTCATGCACTATGAAATCTGATTGGCCAATCTCTGTACAACTCGATATTTAGGCAAAATAGGTAATAGAAAGACGCACTTGAACAATTAATTCAAATTATAGGAAATCAAACAGGCTCTTGCACTAAATATAATTTAATTAAGCTCTAACTGATTGCAGTGTATGGTCACCTTTAAAGATCAAGATCTGAAAATATTAATTTATTGGGTTTAAAAAACACTTCTCTGTTCTATGTAATGTATTGAAAGATTTCGGTAAAAAAAAAAAAAAAAAAAATTCAAAGATATATTATAAGTGATAGGAATGATATTAGCATCAAAAGGGTTAATTAACTGAGAACACCTACTAATTGCCTAACAAGACACATGCAATTAGATTAAATTAATCAATTGTATTGGGAGTGCGCTATTATCAATGAGAAAGGAGTTACCCTAGCGACAGTTGCAGTTTACATATGCAGGTATTTATTATCACTATTTGCGCTTCAATGTGTGCCTGTTCGTAGGTACAATTAATGACTTTTCCAGCACACCAATTAATGTATGAACTGGTGCAGTGCCTTCTTCTTAGTAAATCACCCCCATTGTGTCAATGTGAGCCCTTACATGGGTAACAAGCGCAAGGATGACATCTCAAAATTAGAATGACACATTCTCAACAAGTGGAATAACTCTGTCCTTAACCACTTCAGCCCCGGACCAATTGGCAGCCAAAGGACCAGTCCCCTTTTTGCGATTCGGCACTGCGTCGCTTTAACTGACAATTGCGCGGTCGTGCGATGTGGCTCCCAAACAAAATTGGCGTCCTTTTTTTCCCACAAATAGAGCTTTCTTTTGGTGGTATTTGATCGCTATAAACAAAAATAGAGCGACAATTCTGAAAACAATGCAATATTTTTTGCTTTTTGCTATAATGAATATCCCCAAAAAATATATAAAAAAACATTTTTCCTCAGTTTAGGCCGATATGTATTCTTCTACATATTTTTGGTAAAAAAAATCGCAATTAGCAATTATTGATTGGTTTGCGCAAAAGTTATAGCGTTTACAAAATAGGGGATAGTTTTTTAGCATTTTTATTAATATTTTTTTTTTACTAGTAATGGTGGCAATCAGCGATTTTTATTTTGACTGCAACATTATGGCGGACACATCGGACATTTTTGACTCATTTTTGGGACCATTGTCATTTATACAGCAATCAATGCTATTTAAATGCATTGATTCCTGTATAAATGACAGTTGTAGTGAAAGAGTTAACCACTAGGGGGAGGGGAGGGGTTATGGGCTGTGACGTGTGTTGTGTTTTTTACATTAGGGGGCGGGGCTGACATCTGACGTCATTGATCGGCTTTCCTGATGACCGGGAACAGCCAATCAATGACAGGCAGAGTAGAAAGCGCGGGGAGAGGTTTGTTTACACATACCTCTCCCCGTTCTTCAGCTCCGTGACCCGATCGCGGAACACCAGCGGCGATCGGGTCCGCTGGTCCCGCGGCCGTGGTCACGGAGCTCCCGACCGGGTCGCGAGCGCGCCGCTGGCGGCGCACACGCGACCCACGGGCAGGCATTTAAAGGATCACGTACAGGTACGTGATTTTGCCTGCCCGTGCCATTCTGCTGACGTATATATGCAGTGGGCGGTCGGGAAGCGGTTAAAGGATACGTGCACCCTAACACTAAAATCGCTACAGCTACAGACATCCATGATCTAACACTAACCTAGCTAACCCTGTAAAGAAGAAATCAGTATGCATACCTTTTTTGTAGTCGATCTGACCCGATCCCATTCTGAGCTGTCAGCTGCGGCTTCGCTGCAGAGGACGGGTGCAGAGGACACAGCCGACAACAGAAGCCCCATAGTAACTCTATGGGTAATGTCACTCCCAAATTCATTTTACAGCCGTTGTCGGCTGTGTCCTCTGCAGAGCTTCCGCAGCTGGAGACTGGACCGGATTGGCTTTAGAAAAAAGTATGTATACTGATTTCTTCTTTACAGGGCTAGATAAGTTAGGTTTATATTGTGGATGTCTGTAGATGTAGCGATTTTAGTGTTAGGGTGGACTTATCCTTTAATATCAGTATCACTGCTGTTACTAGTAATTTTTAAGAATTTTGCATTTAATTATAGATTATTACAGTTTCATTAATGGATACTTTGCTTTCACAGGCAATTACCTCTGCAATCATGTAAAAAGGTTTCCTTCCACCATTCCACCAGCAGTGTACAGTATTTAAAGTGAGTAGAGTTGGTATTCTATTGCCACCTTGTGGTCATGAGTTATATATATATATATTTTTTTTTTTTGAAAAAAAGGATGTATAGAAACAATACACCACAATAATTACCCAGGACAACATTCATAATTTAAGCAAGCAAAAGTGGAAAAACATTTAAATCTCATACACAGCATTACATACAAACTATTACAAACATAAAAATGTTGTATATCCTATAACCTTATCATATCGACCAGTACTATCCTATTTGCTCATCACAGAGGAGGAAAGAGACATCTTGAAAGCTTGAGGCTATTCAAATCACTCTCCCCAATAGATCTAAGGGATACCCTGCCTCTCTACCAAATGAAAAAACAAAAAAATCAAAAATCATGCCAAAAGCAATCTTTGTGATATTAAGCGGACGAAGTGGGGGAAGATGCTTACAACTTCCTCCATAATTCTTCCCTTGCCTTCCCACCCCATAATCCCTTACCCTTGACCTTTATCTCTCCCAACCCTTGCTACATGTGTTTGTGAAATTACCAAAAAACTAAAATCCATAATCATACCAAAAGCAATCTATTTGTAATATTAAGGGGAAGAAATAGGGGAAGATTACCACAACTGCCTCCATAATTCTTCCCTTGCCTTCCCAACCCATAATCCCTTACCCTTGTCCTTTATCTCTCCCAACCGTTGCTACATGTGTTTGGGAAATTACCAAAAAAATAAAATCCAAAATCATACCAAAAGCAATCTATTTGTGATATTAAGGGGAAGAAATAGGGGAAGATTACCACAACTGCCTCCATAATTCTTCCCTTGACTGCCAACACCATACCCCCTTCCACTTCCCCTTTATTTTAATTCTTTTTTTTACATACCAATCTTGTATTTTCATTTAGTTAAAGTAGAACTAAAGGTAAATCCTATTTTTTTTCTTTATTTTTTTAATTTTGGAGTTTTTCCCCAGCTATACTTTGACATCAAGGAGATAAACAGACACATAAACAACGTTTGCTAAAAATAGCTAGTAGTAGTTGCTTTATGATACCCAGCCCCCTCTTCCTATAATTCATAATTTGGTCAATTAAAAAAGAAAACTGATGATATTTTAGGGATTTTTGGCATGTATATGTGGGGTTATGCTGGTGAAAGCTCAACATCATCTATAAGCCCCAAAATCATTTACACCACAATCCCCATGTTTAGTGTGTTTTTGGCGTTATTTAATTATTTGTACCATTTGCATGCACTTGCAGTGAGTTCACATGCATTTCAGTGTGAACAAATGCAGCATGGCCGTTGGTTGTCGGGGTCTGCGGGCGAGGGGCTTATCAGAATCCGGGAGCCCCCTTTAATAAGGGGCCCCCAGATTCCGGCCCCCCCACCCTATGTGAATGAGAATGGGGTACGATGTACCCTGTCAGGGCTCCACTTGCGACGTACGGTCGAATCGGCGCGCGCGCATGCGCACACGCGCCGCTGATTCGTCCGGGCGTCGAAACGAGGGTACGCGCCGTCGTACTCCTCAGACGCGCGCGCGTGCGCAGCGAGCGCGGGCACGTGCGTCGCGGGCGCACACGTGACGCGTTAGCGCTGTTTGGCGCCAGTTGGCCTTTAAAAGAATGACAGCTGCACATGTCAAGTGCTGTTCGTCTGCAGTTTGCCCCTTGTTTAACCTGCCTCTGTTGTGTACTCCTGTTTACCTGATCCGGCTTCCACTTGACTCTGCTGCCTTCTCCACTCCTGATTCCGGCCTGTTGACTCTGCTTTGGACTGATACCTGAACGCTGATCTCCTGCCTGTCTGACCTCTCCATTGCCTGTGCCCACTTACCTGCCTGCCAAGTGTATCCAGACCCGGCCTGCCTGACGACCCCTCTGCCTGCTCCCCGCATGCTGCATACTTCCAGAGTTGCTGACGCCATCTCGGGGTCACCCTACATCCGGACCCTGCTCCGCTACCTGCCAGTCTCTGCTGCTTCAACATCCAGGAGATCGCTACTGATCAGCTACGTCTCCCACAGCATCCATTCCAGGCACTCCTACCCCGCTGTGCTCACGGGACCACTGTCTCCACTCCAGTGGGCCCTGAACCAGAGCCGTAAGAGAGGCCCTCTCCCAGCGAAGTCAGGCTCACCACTCAGGTACCTAACAGTACGAACAGCCATGACTGAGCCTGCGGGAGAAGCCTCTGCCATGAAGGAGTTCTGCTCACACCTGGCAGCCCTCACTCAGGCGGTGCAATCCCTGCAAGAAGGGTATACCAGACTGGAAGGTCGAGTGCAGCAACTTGCTGACCCCAATGTTGCGGCTCCTACATCTCCGCAACCTTCTGCAACACCTGCTACTCCTCCTGCGGTGGTGATGCTGCCTCCTGAACCCAGAGTACCTGTTCCTGATCGCTTCTCCGGAGATCGTTCCAAATTCCGTGTCTTCCGCAACGCCTGCCAGTTATACTTTGCTCTTCAACCCAGAACCTTCTCCCTAGAGGCCACCAAAGTGGGGTTCGTAATCTCCCTGCTGCAGGGCGAACCTCAGATTTGGGCTCATCGCCTGCTGGAGGGAAATAGCATGCTGACGCAGTCCCTCTCGTCTTTCCTGGAAGCCATGGCGCAACTCTACGAGGACCCCCAGCTAACCACCACAGCCGAGTCTGCTCTATCTGCGCTCCAGCAAGGCCGCAGAACGGCCGAGGACTATGTGACAGACTTTAGACGATGGAGCGCAGACACCCAGTGGAATGACTCGGCTTTAAGGCATCAGTTCCGCATGGGCCTCTCCGAAGGCCTAAAGGATGAACTTGCCCGAGTGGGCACCCCAGACACTTTGGAGGGCCTGATAACTTTGAGCATACAAATTGACCGTCGGCTCCGGGAACGCAGAGTCGAGAGATCCGCTCAAGTCCACCGTCCGGCTTGGATGACCGCAAGGGCTCCATTACCGGCTGGCCGTTACATGCCCGCTCAGCCAATGACCCCTGCCCATCCTCTTCCCGATGCCGGCGAGCCGATGCAGCTTGGTCTCATGCGACCCACTCTGTCTCTGGAGGAACGTGCCCGACGCCGTCAACTAAATTTGTGCCTGTACTGTGGTGGGCCCGGACACTTTGTGAACAGTTGCCCGAGCAAGCTGCGTAAGTGCCTTTCGTCTGTGTCAATCAACTCTGCTCACTTACCAGTCCATGCCACCCACATCTCTCTACCCCTGTCTTTTCAGTTCCTGGGAAGGACGATTCGCACCAACGCCATCCTTGATTCAGGAGCCTGCAGCTGTTTCATCGATACCACCTTTGCCAGCCGGCACGACATTCCTCTTCAGAGGAAGGCCCGCGGACTATCCGTCTTCCTGGCTGACGGTTCCCGCATTAAATCGGGCCAAGTTGTCCAGGAGACCCAACCTCTGTTCACTATCTCTTCTCTCCACCACCAGGAACTGTTAACCTTGGACGTAATCTCGTCCCCCCTGTTCCCAGTGATCCTGGGCATCCCCTGGTTGCAGGCACACGATCCGACCATCTGCTGGTCCACAGGGGAGGTCAAGTTCCAGTCCCCCTACTGCCTGGAACATTGCTTACACGAAGCTCCGGTACAACCCGCTACGCTTCTTTGTCTGGACTCTGATACTGACCTGATCCAAGCGGTACCGGAACCATACCATGAATTCTTAGACGTCTTTAGTAAACGGGGAGCGGACACCCTACCCCCACACCGCACCTATGATTGTCCCATAGAACTTTTGCCGGGGGCCGAGATTCCGTTCGGGCGTATCTTCCCCCTTTCCGAGAAGGAACAAGAGGCCCTGAAGGCCTACATTTCGGAGAACCTAAAGAAGGGGTTTATACGTCACTCCACTTCACCCGCAGGGGCCGGCATATTCTTTGTAACCAAGAAAGACCAGTCACTCCGACCCTGTGTGGACTACCGGGAGCTAAATAAAGTTACAATTAAAAATCGCTATCCCTTACCCTTAATACCGGAACTGTTTCAAAAACTAAGAGCGGCCACCATATTCTCCAAACTGGACTTAAGAGGGGCCTATAACCTGGTTCGCATCCGATCAGGTGATGAATGGAAGACTGCATTTCGTACCCGTTTTGGGCATTACGAATACTTAGTTATGCCCTTCGGCCTTTGTAATGCCCCGGCTACTTTCCAGCACCTCATAAATGAGGTCTTCAGGGACTTCCTGGACATTTTTGTCATTGTATACTTGGATGACATCCTAATCTTCTCCAGAACGCTTGAGCAGCATCGGGGGCATGTGGGCCGAGTCTTACTCCGTCTTCGTCAGCACGGATTGTACGCGAAAGCAGAGAAGTGCACCTTCGAGCAGCAGAGCATCCAATTCTTGGGTCTTCAGATCTCCCCAACAGGCATCGAGATGGACCCGCAGAAGGTAACGGCTGTGCTGGACTGGCCGCCACCCTCTGACAAGAAGGGTGTGCAGCGTTTTGTCGGATTTGCTAATTTTTACAGAAAGTTCATCAAGGGGTTCTCGGCCATCATCTCACCAATCACACAGCTAACAAAGCAGAATGTACGGTTTCATTGGGGTCCAGAGGCCCAGGAGGCGTTTGTGAAACTCAAGGAGCGATTCACATCCGCTCCCATCCTCAGTCACCCTGACCCATCTCTCCCATACATCCTGGAAGTGGATGCCTCTGAGGTAGCAGTGGGGGCCGTGGTCTCCCAACGCCAGGGCAATAAGGACCTAATGCACCCTGTGGGCTTCTTTTCCCGGAAACTTTCACCCGCAGAAAGGAACTACGATGTAGGTGACCGAGAACTGCTAGCCATAAAATCAGCGCTGGAGGAATGGAGGTACTTGCTGGAGGGAGCAGTCCACCCTGTACTAATTTACACGGACCACAAGAATCTTGAGTACTTAAGGACGGCAAAACGTCTAAAACCACGACAAGCCCGCTGGGCCCTCTTCTTTTCACGTTTCAGCTTCCACATTACCTACCGGCCTGGATCTAAAAATGTTAAGCCAGATGCGCTTTCACGCATGTTCGACTGCCCTAAAGACTCCACACCTCCTGATACCATCCTCCCTGCAAGCAACTTCCTTCTACTACAGCCGGATTTACTGTCCCAGATCAGGGAGGCCTCCCTGAACCCGCTCCTTCCCCCAGGACTTTCACTAAATCGTAGAGAGGGGCTTCTCTGGAAGGACAGCCAGGTGTTTGTTCCCGAACCCATCCGGGTTAAAGTATTGGTGCAGCGCACCTTCTGGTGGCCTGGTCTGAAGGAATTCTGCTCCACGATCACCCACTAGCAGGACACTTTGGGGCCCGAAAGACTCTTGACTTGGTGCAGCGCACCTTCTGGTGGCCTGGTCTGAAGGAATTCTGCTCCAAGTATGTCAGTTCATGCCCAGTGTGCTCCCGAAGCAAGACTACTAGGGGCCGGGCCTGGGGCCTACTCAAGCCTCTACCTGCACCTGATCGACCCTGGCGTATGATAACGATGGACTTTATAGTCGAGCTGCCCCCCTCTGAAGATCACACGGCCATCTTTGTAGTCGTTGACCGACTCTCAAAGATGGCCCACTTCCTACCCCTAAGGGGAACCCCATCTGCAGCAGAGACGGCCCGTGTTTTTATCCGAGAGATCGTTAGGTTACATGGGGTACCCAAGAATATAGTCTCGGACAGGGGAGTCCAGTTCACCTCGCGGTTTTGGAGGGCACTGTGTGATAGTCTAAAGATTGAGCTGGCCCTATCCTCAGCTTACCACCCTCAAACTAATGGGCAGACTGAGCGCACAAACCAGACCCTCGAACAATATATTAGGTGTTTCACTTCATTTGTGCAAGATGATTGGGTTTCTCTGCTGCCCTTAGCAGAATTCGCGTACAACAACGCCAGCCACTCGACCACGGGACAGTCCCCGTTTTTCGCCAATTATGGGTTCCATTTAACATTTCTACCAGATTTTCTTACAGAGTCCTCAGTTCCAGCGGTCCAGGACGCAGTGACCTTCCTAAGCCGCAACAACCAAATCCTCCAGGAAGCCATAACCAAGGCCCAGGCGGACAGTAAGAAAGCCTTTGACCAAAAGAGGAGGGGAGAGTTGAATCTGCAAATCGGGGATCAGGTATGGCTTTCCTCTTCTAATTTAAAGTTAACCTGTCCCTCTAAGAAGTTGGCACCCAAGTTCCTGGGCCCTTTTCCTGTAAAGAGGAGGATTAATGAGGTGTCCTATGAACTGTCCCTGCCAGACACCATGAAGATACATCCTGTGTTTCATGTCTCTCTATTGAAACCCTCGGTACCCGATCCCTTCCCCAATAGGGAGTCCGGGCCTCCTGAACCTGTCCTAGTGGATGGAAACGAGGAGTACGAGGTAGAAGTTGTTCTAGACTGTAGAAGGCGACAAGGGCAAAGACAGTTTCTAATCAAATGGAAGGGCTTCGGCCCAGAAAGCAATTCTTGGGAACCTGAGGACAATATACATGCTGAAAGACTAATTCGTGCTTTTTTTCATTTCACACCCTGAGAAGGATGACCAACTGGGCACCCGGAGGTTGCCCCTTGTGGGGGGGCAATGTCAGGGCTCCACTTGCGACGTACGGTCGAATCGGCGCGCGCGCGCATGCGCACACGCGCCGCTGATTCGTCCGGGCGTCGAAACGAGGGTACGCGCCGTCGTACTCCTCAGGCGCGCGCGCGTGCGCAGCGAGCGCGGGCACGTGCGTCGCGGGCGCACACGTGACGCGTTAGCGCTGTTTGGCGCCAGTTGGCCTTTAAAAGAATGACAGCTGCACATGTCAAGTGCTGTTCGTCTGCAGTTTGCCCCTTGTTTAACCTGCCTCTGTTGTGTACTCCTGTTTACCTGATCCGGCTTCCACTTGACTCTGCTGCCTTCTCCACTCCTGATTCCGGCCTGTTGACTCTGCTTTGGACTGATACCTGAACGCTGATCTCCTGCCTGTCTGACCTCTCCATTGCCTGTGCCCACTTACCTGCCTGCCAAGTGTATCCAGACCCGGCCTGCCTGACGACCCCTCTGCCTGCTCCCCGCATGCTGCATACTTCCAGAGTTGCTGACGCCATCTCGGGGTCACCCTACATCCGGACCCTGCTCCGCTACCTGCCAGTCTCTGCTGCTTCAACATCCAGGAGATCGCTACTGATCAGCTACGTCTCCCACAGCATCCATTCCAGGCACTCCTACCCCGCTGTGCTCACGGGACCACTGTCTCCACTCCAGTGGGCCCTGAACCAGAGCCGTAAGAGAGGCCCTCTCCCAGCGAAGTCAGGCTCACCACTCAGGTACCTAACATACCCCTACCCATTCACCTGGGGAAAAAAGTGTTAATTAAAAAAAACACAACACAGGTTTTTAAAGTACTTTATTAGACAGCTTCGGGGGTCTTCTTCCGACTTCGGGGGTCTTCTCGCGCTCTTCTGCCAGGCCTTCGCTATCTTCTTACAGCTCTTTTACTAGCGTTGGCTCGGTCTTGTCACCGCCGCTGCCTTCTTCTTCTTTTTCTTCTTCTTCTTCTTCTTCTTCTTCTTCCTTCCGATGTTGATACGACGCTCTCTCCAGGCCGTAATAGCAGGGACGCTTTGTGCGGCGACTTATATAGGCATAAGGGGCGGGGTCACCGGGTGATGTCACATGGTGACCCCGCCCCTTATGATGTCACAGCCCCGGGGGATGCTGGTACTGTGACATCATAAGAGGGGTCACCATGTGGCAGCGTAGGGGTTCCCCTTTAAATCCATACCAGGCGACGGGGCTCGCGAGGTGTCAATCTCGCCGATGGAGGCGGCGACATTCACTTCCTTCGCTAGTTCTGTCTATAGAATATTAAAAAAAAGTCAGTTACTTTGAGTAACTAATTACTTTTCCAATGTAGTAACCAAGTTACTAACGCAATTACTTTTTGGGAGAAGTAATTTGTAACTTAACTAATTACTTTTTTAAAGTAAGATGACCAACACTGCTAATAACACCCATATTTGCATATATACCTTATATGGTTCAGTCTAAAGATAAGTAGCATAACTCCACCCATCGTCCTCCTGAAATAATAACGCAGAATAGAATTATCTACTTAGCAAAACCAATCCTCTCTGTGTTCTATGACCTTCAGAGACTAACATTACATTATAACATTCATGTGTATCCTATATTTTCAGAAACTTTTATCACTTAAAATATTAATTAACTCAAAATATCTAACAGCATCCTTTTATCCTTTTTTTTTTTTTAAATGATTGTGCTGGGGTCTGTATGTATCCATGAGACTCTTGCTCGTGAAACAATAAACAAAGCATATTTTATAGATACAAGGAAGCCAGAGTTTTGTTTAATGATGCCCCATTAAGCTCCCTCCACTGTCTAGAGTTTGGCCATACCCACATTTGCCGCCGCACGCCGCAGGTTATTTCCTGCTGCAAATGTCCCTCATTCTGAAGTTCAGAAGTTGGGAGGTATGTTATCCCCAAGTCGCAGAGTCTGCACCATGATTTTATCAAACTCTTTTTGCATCTACTTCTCCTGTGCAATGCATTTCCCTTACTTTCCTTAACTTGTGTAATGTTTGGGGGCATAGTGGGCCCCACCCCCTTTGGGGCCTGTGTGCACTGCATGGGTTCGCCACTGAACCCATGAGTTCCTTGAGAACCCTGCCATGCAGGATACGCCACTGAACAGGACACATAGAAAACAATTGTTTTCTATGTGCCCTAGTAGTGATCTGTTTTTATAAAGTGCAGAAAAATGCAGGTCACTGAGCTTACATGAGCTTTAAATGCACACTAGACGTCAAAAACTCTGCTCCTCTATATTAGCTACACTCATAGTCATTTACAGGCGTTTAGAGGCTGAAAAAAAACTCTTTGTCAGCGCTTCCACGAGAGGAGCATTTTGCCGCAAAAAAATACCCAACATACCTAAGCTTGTGTAAATGCCTATATGTGCATGGATTTATAGGCTAACATAGAGGGGTGTTTGGAGACAGAAAAAAAGTGTGTTTAGCGCTTGAATGTTTATTCATTTCAATGGCCAGAATAATAAAATTTTCTGGCCAATGAAATGAGTGAACGTCAACATGCTTAACGCACCTGAGCATGTGTAAATACGCCTAAACGCTGACATGGACTTTCACTTTTTTGATCTTATCAGCACAAGAGACTCCATTTTGCTTGCAATGTTTCAATGTCTTTAACATACACAAACTAAGCTTTCCTAGAACATTCTCTCTCCCTTCTCAAAGTTTTAGTTTCACATAGTTTCTGCATAGCTGATGACATATGAAATGTGACATTATTCTATTTGCTAGTATAGCACTAACCCCGAAGGAGCTGCTTGGTAATCTGGATTCTCTGTTCTGTGCTTTGACTCCAAGAACAAGGGCCCAAAATACATTCCTGGGAATTACAGACCAGTTAGCCTAACATCAATAGTATGCAAGCTCTTGGAGGGGATGATAAGGGACTATATACAAGATTTTAATAATGAGAACGGTATCATTAGCAGTAATCAGCATGGATTCATGAAGAATCGTTCTTGCCAAACCAATCTATTAACCTTCTATGAGGAGGTGAGTTTCCATCTAGATAAAGGAAGGCCATGCTAGTCTATGGAGCGACAGATGTCAGCGGTGACATGTCCGCTGACATCCGACCCGGTCCGATCCGCTAAAAGCAGATGGATGACCCTACGTTCCCATCCGTTGTTGCTGGCGGTTTGGATCGGGTGAGATCTGATGAAAACGGACATGCTGTCCGTTTTCATCCGATCTCGCCATAGAAACCAGTGGCACTCGACAAGCCCCTCCCCACTCAGTGAGCAGAGAGGGGCCTGTCATCCGCCGGCTCAGCGGAGATCAAACAGAGAGATCTTCTGCTGAGCTAGCGGACAAAGGCGGACTTCGTGGAAGCGGATCCACCTTGTGAGAATGAGGCCTTAGCCAAGCATCTGGCTACGCTAGTGTAGAGCTACCCCCAGAGGGGCTACTGAGATTAGACAGGTTCTTTCCAAAAAAAAGTGTAAATCAGCCAGACACACAGCATCAGTCCATACACTCTGGCTCAAAAATCAGTTTAGGGGGTTTGTATTTATGGAAGTTTATTTGCTAGTAGAACTTGGGAGGGGAGATATGAGGTGATGTAGGATACTCCAAACACTTCACTAATCAGCAGTAGCACTAGTTTAGGCAGACTTTAGTCCATGGCTCATGGCTGGTGACCATGAAACAGAATAACATCAGGATGGTTTTGAGTAGAAAACAGTTCATGGATGGGGACCATGAATCAGCTTTAACGCAGATAAAGAGACTCTACTCACAAGATCCTGGCAAAAAGACAGTCTAGAGGTGCAGCCTCCAAAAAGGTAGTCCAGTCTCCAGGCCAGAAGAGGGGGGTTCAGGGATAAGCAGTCCACCTTTCCACTCAGCCTGCAGATCCATCCTCACAGTTGGGAAATGACAATCCACCCAGGATTTCAGCCTATTTAACAGAAACCTGGCCACCATCTGGGCACAACTCCACAGGGATTGGCATGATCCTACTTCATATTCAGGCAGAATATTATACTTTCCCTAAGCTCTAGAAGCTTCTCTTTGAGGTAAGGTGAAGGTGAAACTCCCAGCCTGTGAAGCCCTGAATAGACCAATCTACACAATCCCTGCTCTTCTGATCACAACAAGTGCCCAAAAACGAAATGTTCCTAACAACCTAACCTGGAGGAACAGGAAGTGAGAGGAAATCCTTGTGAAGTAAGGGAATCCCTGGTTGTCATCAGAACTAGTATCCCCATTAGAAGATTTCTGCTCTTGTAATATTCTGGTGACAACACAAATTTATTTCTTTTTTTTCACTCTTTTTTCAGTGCCTCGTGCACACTTTGACTCTTCTAAACGCCTTGCAATGTTTAAGCAATGTTAAAGCCGTGCCTAAAGCCGCTCTTTTTCAAACACAGTTTTATGGATTTTTCAAAGGTAGAGGAGAGATTTGGGGTCTTATAGACCCCAGATCTCTTCATAAATAGAACCTGTCATCCCCTATTTCTATTACAACGGATGTTTACATTCCTTGTGTAGAAATGTGAACTACAATTGCAAAGTACAGCGATTCCCTGTCATTTCTATATATCGTATTGTCCCTCTAGTGCCCAGAGTCACTAACTGACATCATATTTGTGAGCCAAACCAAAGGGATTGTGGGATTGGTAGTTCCTCAGAATGGCAATTGCCTATACACCCGGACTACATATCCAGGGATCTTTGCTACCATCAGGGAGATTGCTGAGAAGAGCTATAAAAGAGGCCAGAGACCCGTCCCATGCCCTCTTCCTCTTGGGTCTTGGGTGTGACGGACCTCTTCGTACAGGAAGAGTGGGGTCATGGCCTACCATGCAGTGTACAACATTCCAACCCGGCCGAGAAGGACCTAGCACTGCTTTCTGTTCGTCAGACATCTATCCAGCATCAACTTGGCAGTCCGACAACCTGCGCTACCTGCTTCGTATAGGGTGATCGTCACAGTGGATCCACTGCAAGGACGCCTCTCCGGGAGCCGCTGTTCAGAAGGCATTGAATCGGCCTGGTCGTTGGTGAGAGGGCAGTTGCCCACCTTTGTAAACCTTTCTTTGTTACTTCACTGGGACACTGTGTACAGACAGCTTTACCTTGGGAACACTTCACTTATATTTCAACACTGTACATAGACACCTTTAGCCTCAACAATTCCAAGAAATACCATTGCCTTGCCACTGCACCTTATTAGATTTCAGGTCATGTTCAAGTGGTATTTCATTGTACATATGTATATATAATATATTCTTATAGCCATACTGCTTTAACTTGTAGTATTATAGAGGAATTCTTCTGCTGAGCTAGGACTGTTATCCAAAGCTCAGTTTAACTATTACCTCCTGTGTGCAACAAGATTTAAAGTACTCCAGTAAACGTTAATAGAATATAAATGCACTGTCAGAGAGGTTACCTTGATGGACGCTGTGCTGGCCGATCTGGTGCGCCCCGGCGCGCACGTTCCTGTGCGCGATGGGGTGTGCGCCCCTGTGGGCACTGGTGTGCATGGTCTGCTGGGCGCTGGTGTACGTACTGGTGTCCGGGCGCATGCGCACACAGGTGTGCGCCCCGTTTGGCACCAATTGGCCTATTTAGGTTAGCAGTGCACTCTGCTCGGTGCCTTCTGTTTATTCTACCAGGGGCCACGAGTCGGACATGTAAGGGAGACCACCCTCTGCCCAAGCGGACTCACCGGTCAGGTACGTAGAAGTCTGACACGCACTGAGTTGTTTGACTTATTACTTCAAGGTGTGCAAAGATGTCTGAACCCAGAGTGTCAGGTGGGTTGGAATGTTTACAGGGTCATGGTGATGCAGATGAGTAGGTAAATCCAAGCAGTCCCCAAGGGGGTTGTGCTACACTTGTAATATGAATAAAAATGATTAAAAAAGAATTAAAGGGACAATGTAAAAAATATATATTTAAAATAAATAAAACATTTTTTTTTTTTTAAGTGACCCCATCCCTCCCTACCCAAATGCACATGTGAGGTATCACAGTGAATGTTATTATTATTATGGGCGGCACAGTGGTGTAGTGGGTAGCACTCTTGCCCAGCAGTAAAAAGGGTCCCTGGTTCGAATCCCAACCATGACACTACCTGCCTGGAGTTCACATGTTCTCCCTGTGCCTGCGTGGGTTTCCACCGGGTACTCCGGTTTCCTCCCACACTCCAAAGACATGCTGGTAGGTTAATTGGCTTTTGTCTAAATTGGCCCTGGTGAGTTTAGGGACCTTAGATTGTAAGCTCCTTAAGGGTAGGGACCGATGTGAATGTAAAGCGTTGCGTAAATTGACGGCACTATATAAGTACCTTAAATAAAAAAATAAATTATACAGCATTTATATAGTTTGCGCAGCACTTAACAAGGGCAGACAGTAGAGTTACGATACAATTCAATACAGGAGGAATTAGAGGGCCCTGTTTGTTAAAGCTCACAATCTAGGAATGTTAGTTCGAGAGCAATAATTCTAGTGCTAGACCTCCTCTGTAACTCTAAACAGGTAACCTGTAAAAAATGTTAAAGCGTCACCTATGGAGATTTTTAAGTATTGTAGTTTGTCGCAATTCTACGAGCGTGCGCTATTTGAAAGCGTGACATGTTAGGTATCTATTTACTTGAGGTAACATCATCTTTTATTTTTTACCACAAAAATACTGGGTTAAATATTATGTTTTTTTGCACTCAAATTGATTAAGCCCACATTCACACTGAGGGCGGGTTTGAAATGGTGCAAGTTCATCTGAACTCGCACCATTTCAAACCAGCATTTCAGTCCGACTGAGGGGACGATTTGACAGACATCTGTGTGGGTTCATGCACAGATGTCTAATAAAATCGCCCCCAAAGTTGCCAAAAGTAGTGTAGAAACGACTTTTGCGAAACGGTGCGGCACCACAAAATCGACGTTGCATCGCTTTGGACAGTGCCATTGCTAGCTATAGGCTCCGATTTGGCATGCGATTTGACATGTCATATCAAATCGGCCCAATGTGAACATGGGCGAAAGTGTATTTTTTCCAGCATTTTAAAAACAGCTGTGCAAATACCATGTGACATAAAATATTGCAACGATTGCCGTTTTATTCTCTATATAAAATGTATGAGGGTTCTAAGTAATTCTCTATCAAAAAATACAGATTTTTACTGAATAAAAAAGTGCCAGAAAAAGCCTGGAGCTGAAGTGGTTCATTCTAGGACAGCTTTCATTTACATAATCCAACCAAAAACATGGCGCCAGCTTCTCCAGCCCGGCGACACTTTGCACAAAGGGGCGGCCCCCGTCCAATCCAACATCCGATTGGATTTGCTCTCGACGCTCGCTCGGATGTGATTCCCATACAGCGGAAACCACGCCCACTCACCTGCCCGCCCACACCAAACATGGCGGGTGAGTCCGCAATGGAGCTGCTGTTTTTAGATACCTTCAAGCACCAGAACACGGAGGTGAGAGGAGGGAGCGGGCCGGGGACGGGTTCGGCGTTCTCGGGGGGGGATGGTCAGTGCTGTGTGGGAGCGGAGAAGGCGTGTGTAGTGTACGGGGCAGGCGGGGAGGGCCTGAGGCCTGGATATCCTGAGAGTGCTGCCTCCTCCTATGACATGGGCAGGCTGGGGCTGTACACACATTACTATACCGGGGGGGTCACTAATATATACACATCACTAAGGAGGGGGGGGGGGGGGTACTAAGACTGGAGCAGCTGTGCAAAGTAACCAATAAGCCTATAGCTTTTTAAAGGACAAGTTCAGCTTTAAAAATAAAATAATAATAAATACAAATCTTTTTGCAGATAAAAAAAAAAAAGTGCATTTATTTGTTTTATTTTAAGCCTGAAAAGCATTGCACCCGCTATCAGCAGATCATGGGTGCAATGCGGGGCATGTGCAGAATTGTACATCATACGGACAAGCTGTTATACGTTAAAGTGACACTAAAGGTTCGATATTTAAAAAAAAATAACAAACATGTCATACTTCCCTCCGCTGTGCAGCTTGTTTTGCACAGAGTGGCCCCGAATGGTGTTTTCTGGGGTCCCCGGCGGCTCTTCTAGCTCCTCCCCCGTCTCAGATAACCCCCTGGGAGAAGCGCTCTCCCGGGGGTTACCATGCGGGCGCGCTCCTGAGTCCTGCATTAGGCATCCAAATCTGCCGAGTGCAGAAATCGTGCCCTGACACCCGCGTCATTGGATTTGATTGACAGCAGTGCGAGCCAATGGCTGCGCTGCTATCAATCTATCCAATGAAGACCGGGCCGAAATCCAGCGTGTTCTCGCCGCGGGACTTTCGAGGGCTCAGGTAAGTAAACTGGGGGGGCCAGTAAGCATCGGATGTTTTTTTACCTTAATGCATTAAGGTGAAAAAACGGGAACCTTTACAACCCCTTTTAAGGCTGCATTCACAATTCGGCATTTTGAATCGCGGGCAGATTTGTCGCAATTCTGCCCACGATTTGAAAGTGCGAGGTGTAAACGACAAACCATAGATTGCACATTTTGAAATGCCGTTTAAATTGAGCTGTTCTGCCGCGGCAACCCACATTGCTTGAAGCATGGCGCCCAAAAGTAGCTCCTGAATTATAATTTTTTTTGGGTGACAACCTTCACGCAGTGCGGGTTTTGCAGCGATTGCAGAGTGATTTATCACGCCAGAGCCGCACTGCCTTTTTTTTTTTTGGTGCCATTCAAGATAATGTGCGTTCTGCAATTTGTCATTTACACCGTGGGGCTTTGATATCGCGGGCAGAATCGTAGCAAATCTCCCAATGATTCAAAATGCTGAGGTGTGAATGCAGCCTCGCAGGAAGCATCAATGAACTACAAGCCAGCAGCTGCCGCATCTTGTCGTGTTCCATTCACAGGACTCTGAATGAATTATGTGGGCGGAGCCCCGCACAGCCACATTCATTGCTGGGAGAGAAGATCCCCCCCGCTGCCTGTCACGATGGGGAGTTAGAGGGGTGCGGGGGCCAGTGGATTTGTAACATCTTTCAGAAGGTGAATGTATCCTTTAAGTTTGAAAATGGAAGCTAGAAGCTGGTTGCCACGGACAAGTAATTCTGTTTGGAATTTTTAAAGGAATTGTAAAGTCTCGTGTAAAGTCCCGTTCTTCAGCTCCGTGAGACGATCGCAGGTATAGACATAGAGTCCACAGGACCCGCAATCCTACTCGCGGAGCTCCGGGCAGGGTCACGCGGCAGTAAATTCAAAGGGACGTACCTGTACGCCCATTTGCCCAGCCGTGCCATTCTGCCAACACAAATGTACATGCAGCGGTCAGCAAGTGGTTAAAGCGGATCTCTACCCAAAAGGGCAAGCTCCACTTGTCTGCTGCTGCCTCCTTTCCACTACCACATTTGGCAGCTTTTTGGGGGGAGGGGTACCAGGTTTTGACACGTACCCTCTCCCACTTTTCGCTCGGTTTGCCGCAGCAATGTGATCCGGAAGTTGAAAATCTTAAATTTTGAAATGTAATTATGTAATCATGTGTATACAGATTTAAAGGATGTGTTCACCTTGCATAACATATTACACCCATAGTCAGGGTGTGACATGTTATGAATTTACTGGCCCCCCGATCCATGCTGTGACAGCAGATCAGGGATCTTCTCCCTGTGTCTGCTGCCACAATTAAACAAAAAAATAAAATACGTGGCCGAGTCGGCTCTGCCCACCTGGCTGCGTTACTCATTCACAGTTCTCTGTGAATGGAAAACTACAAGTTCCGACAGCCTTTGCGGCTGTTGGCTTGTGGTTTTCAATGACCTATCATTGAGTCTTCCTGTCAGAATGTATCGGAAGGTACGCGTGAGCCGACACGCCGACAGATCTGCAGGAAACCTGCATGGCATCAGTGATATGCTGATCTCCGGTGCAATGCTTTCCAGGCTCCCATAACAAAAAATAATAAATGCACTTTTTTTCTTTTACCTGCACAAAAATAAATATAATTTTTTTTCAAAAGGTGAACTTATCCTTTGGTTATGGGACTTTTTTTTTTTTTTCAAAATCTAGGAATTGTTTGTGAATAGCAGCTGCATATTTGTGTTCAGAAGAAAGTCACTGCCTGTGTGTAATCTAGGGCTGCAACTAACGATTATTTTCATAATCGATTAGTTGGTCGATTATTGTTTCGATTAATCGGTTAATAACCTTAAAAAAAAAAAGGTGTGGTGTAATTTAGTTAATATAAAAAGTAAAAAAAGGCAATCTTTTCTTAAATACTGTATCTCTATGCAGTGTTAAATATAAATAACCCACCATGGTTAGGGAGCAAAATATCGAATCCACTCTGAGAATAAGACAGAAGCAATATACTATTAGAGGAGATATGCTGTATATACGCTATTGGGGGAGACATACTGTATATACGCTATTGGGGGAGACATACTGTATATACGCTATTGGGGGAGACATACTGTATATACGCTATTGGGGGAGACATACTGTATATGCGCTATTGGGGGAGGCATAGTGTATATGCGCTATTGGGGGAGGCATAGTGTATATGCGCTATTGGGGGAGGCATAGTGTATATGCGCTATTGGGGGAGGCATAGTGTATATGCGCTATTGGGGGAGGCATAGTGTATATGCGCTATTGGGGGAGGCATAGTGTATATGCGCTATTGGGGGAGGCATAGTGTATATGCGCTATTGGGGGAGGCATAGTGTATATGCGCTATTGGGGGAGGCATAGTGTATATGCGCTATTGGGGGAGGCATAGTGTATATGCGCTATTGGGGGAGGCATAGTGTATATGCGCTATTGGGGGAGGCATAGTGTATATGCGCTATTGGGGGAGGCATAGTGTATATGCGCTATTGGAGGAGGCATAGTGTATATGCGCTATTGGGGGAGGCATACTGTTTTTTGGCTAATTTGTTGTTGGGCAAAACACAAATTGCTGCAAAAACGTATTACATGCTTTTCTGCAGCTTCTCCATTTAAGTATATTGAACCAAAAAAAGCACCGTTTCACATTTAAAAAAAGTCCCTGACCCTTTCCGTATACGCAGCGACTGAAAAAAGCATAGATGCGTGTCCCATAAGAGACCATGTTAAATGAACTGTAGTGTGTTTCTGCAAAAAGCACCAAAAAACGCATAGATGTGAACCAGATCTAAGGCGTTTAGTAACCATAATGGGGTTAAAAAAACTAAAATGAGCCCTTAGAGTACAAAAAAAGCAGATAATCACTACTGTAAGGGGTTAATTTTTTTTTACTGTAGAACTGTGAAAGTAATATTTACAGTAGCGATTGTCTCTTTTTGTACTATAAAGGGATAATTTTAGTTTATTTTAACCCCATTCTGTTACTGACCGATTAATCGATTATGAAAATAGTAATCGATTAATTTCATAATCGATTAGTTGTCGATTAATTGATTAGTTGTTTCAGCCCTAGTGTAATCCTGCACTAGAATGTCTCGGAGGCTCAATCTTACAATGTTTTTTTTTTATTATTATTAAGATATAACCTGCTTGTTTATTTGTAGCAAAGCAACAATGTTGACGTGGTCCGATTTCCATGTGTAGTCTACATCACAGAGGTTCGAGTCATCCCGCCAGGAGTTAGAGCACACAGCAGCCTGCCAGACAGCAGAGCCTATGGGTGAGTCAAAATTTCAGACTCGTACGTTTTCAGAGAACAATGAAATGTGTCAAAATTAAATTTCTTGTTGAAAATTGGGCGGATTGAATACAATATGTGGTTGTATTAAGAATTTGTATATAAGTTGGAACATGTACATTTTAAAGCGGTTGTATAGGTAAAACATGGACTTTTACCTACAGGTAAGCCTATAATAAGGCTTACCTGTAGGTAAAAAAAAAACTATCTCCCAAACCTGTATGGTTTAGGAAATATTCCCTGTGCAATGCGCGGCTGACTGCAGCGGCGCATGCGCACGGAGGATTCACGACTGAAAGGCCGACAGAATCCGGACCTTGCCGGGAAGAAGTCTCCCGTGCGCGTGAGTGACGACATCGTGGCTCTGGCTACTCACAGCGCTGGAGTCGCGATACCCGGAAGACACGCCGAGGCAACATGTCGGCTACCTCGGCGTGGAGCAGGTGAGTTACCGACGCCTCGTTCTAAGGTAAGTATTTCATAATGAGCGGTGCATACTAGCTCATTATGCCCTTTCCCTTACAGGTATATAAAAAAAAAAGTGTCGGCGGGTTTACTCCCGCTTTAAGTGTAACTCCACTTTTTTTTACTATTGAATAGCTAGCATAGAGAAGAGTTAACACTCCTGTAAGGTTTTTTTTTTTTTGCGGTCTGTGCCCCTGTTCAGAAGATTTCACCTCACTTTCTGTCCCAATTGGATTTTGAAAATTTTGGGTTGTCATGGAAACAAGGATTAATGATAAAGCTTCAGTGGAGGCACCTTCTTCCCATAAATTTTAAAGGAGTTTTCCCTTCCTATTGGTAGATTTCCTCTCACTTACTGTTGTCTCCCTCCTTAAGTATGAGTCCTATGTAAGTTGGATGTATGTAACCTAGATGCTGCCTGTACAATTAATAGAAACAAAAAATCATAACTGCACTTTTGATATATACTGAGGATCCTGCCTGCACCTAAATTGATACTAAACCCCATTTTAGTTCAGGAAAGACAGAGATATATCTATATAATATTTTCTCTATCTCTGCTTCTTTGGAATGGGACCTTTCCTGTATGCCTTGCTGGTCCACTGCTAACTGCCCTTCAATCCCTCTGTCGTTTTACTGATAATATGAGCCATGCCAAATAAATCTCAGGAGTAAGATCATTACAGATCCTTCAGTGTAGGTGATTTCCTCCACTGTGTCCCGTCCAACTATTAGGACACGGACAGTCTGATCATGCCTTATCCGGCTGATTTTTCTTGGATCTGTTTTGCCACACAAATGCTCAAACTTCTGAATTCATTTTCAGACAGTCCTGGCGATTTACATTTTTCCCTGCTCACTGCAGCATATCCTTTTGGGCAAACATTCCCCCTTCTTGGGTGCGTGGCAGTCTGATCTGCGGGTGCTTGAGACAGTTGGATATCCTTCCCATGATCCCCTCTTTTTTTTTTTTTTTCTAATTGAAATATCGCATTCGTGTTGGTGAAACGCTCCTAGCAGCGATCCAACTTACAACTTTGAAAATAATAAGCTCGATTTAGTACCTGAAGAAGACAAAAAACGTGTGTTTTACTGTTTTTCAAAACGCGTTGGATAGTCTGTCGTCCTGACAGCTTCTGGGCGCTGGTTCATAGTTGGTCTTTTAATTTTTGTGTTTTTCATGTATATGTCTTGGTTTCATCCAATGCTTTGCATTGTGTTTTTCACCATGAGTTGTCTATTCATGCAATAAATATTCAATTATTTCTCTACACTCTCTCTGTCTGTTATCCATTTAAAGTCCCACTTTTCTGAGGAAATTGGTCTTACTATATGTATATGGGATCAACAGACAGTGTTATATTGGCTAACAAAGGCAAATTCCTCTCTTTACACTCTAATATTCTTAAGGTTACTTTCACACTGAGGCGTGGGGGGTGGTTAGTGCTTTGACAGGCTGCCGAATCGCTTTGCAGGCGCTTCGGCAGCGGTGCCTATTGATTCCAATGCCAGGGGCGATACATCACTCCTCCACCGCCCGAAAGATGCTGCTTGCAGAACTTTTTCTAACGTATTGCATGCGCACCGCTCCAGTGTGAAAGCACTCGGCTCTCACACTGGGGCTGCAGGGGAGGCGTTTTTCAGGTGCTATTTTTAGCCCTTTGAGGCGCCTGAAAAATGCCTCCAATGTAAAAGGGGTCTAATAGTTCACCTGCAGGATGTCCTAGGTTTCAGTATTTGTTTGCATGTGCAGTTGTTGTTGTGGTGAGAATACTGGTCCTCTGTGGCAGTTGGTGAGCACTAAAATAACTCTTACAGTTGTCTCCCTTATCCAGAACTGTACAGTCAAAACTTTCTACCTCCACTGGTTATTTTCCAGGTTTGAATCTGATTGGTAGCTAAACTGCCCAAGACAGCTGTTCACTCAAATCATTATTTAAAAAGTAAATCATTTGTTTTGCTATTAGCAAAAAAGGGTATATACGGTCATTTGTGCAATTCATTCATATAGACATGTATATCTTTTATTTTTTTGTTACAGTGAGACCTCGCCACACACATTTCATTTAGACTTTTTCTTCAACAATGTCAGCAAGCCAAGTGCCACCGTATTTGACAGACTCGGAAGGTGGGTATTATTATTTCTTACTTTGATCTTGAAGTTCTTCTAATTTTATCAACAAGAACCTGTCGGGTTTAAAGTGAACCTCTCTAACTTTTTAATTTAATCCAAGCATATGAAAAAGTGTGTTACCAAAGTGACCTTTAGTGAAAACCCAGCATCGAAACTATCAGTAGATCCAGAGAGGCAGACAGGTGTATTTCCATGCAAAACTTTTGCTATAATAAAATCATGCTTGGCTGTGCTACTTTTTGCAGCTGAAAAGTCTGTGCTGGTACATTTTTTAAATGAGGCCAACTTCAGGGAATGCTGACTCTGGAACACTGAAAGTGAGTCTAGTCACCCTAAAGTTAGCACTAGGCACGGTGTACTCCTTGAACCAACTCTGTATATACCATACCTGGCCAATGAACCTTGAAGCTGGAAATCACTGAAGTAGACATCCCTTCTCCAGTAATCCCCACTTGCTTCTGGGACCCTTGCCAAGCATCTGCCCTGCGCAATTTTTTTGCTCATTAGTTTGCTTTAACCACTTTCTGCCCTTACGTATATATTCGGCCTCAAGGGCAAGTGGTTATACCAGGACCATGGCTGCAGCTATGATCCTGGTATCCTTTTCAGATAAGTGATCCAAGCAGCTCTACAGCCACCCAATCACTATTACAGGACTCAGCAGGCGACTCTCCCCTCTCATGTACCACAGGGGAGCCCTGGACCACTGTAAGCGGTTAGGTTGCCCACATAGGAGAGGGAGGAATATCCACTCTTCCATCTCCTCTGATAAAGCCAGAAGCTGCAAAGATTTCGTCACTTCCTTTTTCGGTGTAGTGTTTCCCTGGCTGGTATTGTGTGTGTGCCTTGGAGGGTAGAGGAGGGATCAAGGGACCCCAGATCTCTCCATAAAAAGTACCTTTCACTGCCCAAGCTATCACGATAAGTGGTGTTCACCCCTTTGTCATAGCAATAAAGTTGAATGAAAAAGAAAAAAAAAAAGTTAAATTCTAAAAGATTGTAAAGAACCCCCATGCAAACACGTAGATCAAGCACACAGTTTGTTACCTGTATAGAAGACACCTGGGAGCCAGAAATCTTGCTGATGGGGGATCAAATACTTATTTCACTCATTAACCACTTCCCGACCGTCGGCCGTCATGACGGCCTCCGGTTTGCGGGGGTATATCTGAATTATGCCTGTAGCTACAGACATCATTCAGATATTGCCGGTTTCAGCCGGCGATTCCCTGCACCATAAGAATGATCATAGCGGCTGTTCCGCCGCTTGATCGTTCTTATAGGCGGCGGGAGGGGACGCCCCCCCCCTCCCGCTGCCCTCCGGTGCTTCTACCGACTCACCGCTTCCATCGGTGAGTCGGACACAGGAACCGCCGGCACCGGGCGATCACTATAGAGATTTCCGGCGGACCAGATGGTCACCGGAGTCTCTATGATCGTTCGGAGGCCGGGCGTGATGTGATGACGTCACGCCCGGCCTCTGCATTCGAATAACGGCGCCGCCTCCGCTGGGAAGCGGTGATCGTTTTTTTTTTTTTTTTTTTTTTAATTTTAGGCTTCCCAGCCTAGAGGTGAGATGTGGGGTCTTATTGACCCCATATCTCACTGTTAATAGGTCCAATCAGGTAATATTCCTATTACAAGGGATGTTTACATTCCTTGTAATAGGAATAAAAGTAATCAATTTTTTTTTTTTTTTTTAAACTGTCAAATTCAAAAAATTAAAGTCAAATTAACAATAATAAAAAAAAAATGGTTTTTTAAAGCGCCTCTGTCCCCGTGAGCTCGTACGCAGAAGTGAACGCATACGTAAGCCCCGCCCACATATGAAAACGGTGTTCAAACCACACATGTGAGGTATCGCCGCGAACGTTAGAGCGAGAGCAATAATTCTAGCCCTAGACCTCCTCTGTAACTCAAAACATGTAACCAGTAAAAAATGTTAAAGCGTCGCCTATGGGGATTTTTAAATACCAAAGTTTGGCGCCATTCCACGAGCGTGTGCAATTTTGAAGCGTGACATGTTGGGTATCTATTTACTCGGCGTATCTTCATCTTTCACATTATGCAAAAAAAATTGGGCTAACTTTACTGTTTTTTGTTTTTTTTTTAAGCATGAAATTGTTTTTTTTTCTGAAAAAAAACGTGTTCGAAAAATTGCTGCGCAAATACCGTGCGAGAGTTGCAACGAGCGTCATTGTATTCTCTAGGGTCTTTGCTACAAAAACATATATAATGTTTGGGGGTTCTATGTAATTTTCGAGGAAAAAAATTATGAATTTTACATGTAGGAGAGAAATGTCAGAATTGGCCTGGTTGCGAAGTGGTTAAAAAGCAAATCAATTTGTAACTTTTTTGAAATGCGTTTTTCTGAATTTTTTTGTTATTATTCTGTCTCACTGTTGAAATAAACCTACCATTAAAATTTATAGACTGATCATTTCTTTGTCAGTAGGCAAACATAAAAAAGTATTTGATTCCCCTGCCGATTTTGTACAATATATTTATATTATTTAGCTGTACTGTCTGAGCCTTACTGTTTTCATGTGCGTGTCATGGGTGAGTAGTTACAATGTCTCAAAGTTCTGAGAGTGTATCGCAATGTCACACAAGAGCTCCTCTATTTAAACACATCTGCAAATCCCTTTTGGATTCTACAGTACGCTCTACCTCTTCAGTTTTTGCTGTCTTGTAAAAGGCAGATAATGCAGTTAACTTTTTGGCTTTTTTTTAATTTATTTTTTAAGTAAGATGTGCAACTGCTAGTATAGATATGATCTTGTAGGTCATATGTAACGTTAACTTTTTTGCATTTATTAACAGTTTGGAATATGATGAGAACAACTCTCTTATCTTCCGACCAAGTACAAAGGTAAGTTTTAAAATTTCTATTTTTTTGCTTGCCACATTCGTCAAAATCCTTCATAAAGGAACAAAACTTTTCAGTTTCAAAAATTAAAGTTCGAATAATGTACAAGCAATTTCATACAAAACCTTTCAGTCTGCCCCTTTTCCATAATAGATGAACTTGATAAAGATGTGTTATCTGATTACAAACTAACCTGTCAGTGATGTGTCTGCCTCCCTAATGCATTTGACACTGTGTGGAATAGTAAATTGGGTGTGGAAGGGTTTAATTCCCTTTCTTCTGTTCCCTGCTATACCATAGGCATCATTATGTGGCAGGATGTGGAAGTATATCCGCAATAACTCTGGTTATAAAGGCAGTTTTTTTTTATCATAATGCATTAAGATAAAAAAACACCTGTGGTGCAGCAGCCCACCACAGCCCCTTTCAATACTGACCTGAGCCCCATCTCTATCCAGAATTGTACACAAGTGCCTCGGCCATCTAGGACTCTGCCCTTGTCTGAGACACAGAAGCGACACCATTGGCTTACACTCCTGACAATCAGTCAGTTAGCCAATCAGGAGAGAGGCGGCGTGGTTGAACCGTGGCTCTGTGTTTGAATGTACACACAGAGCTGCGGCTTGGCTTGGGTGCCCCCATAGCAAGCTGCTTGCTGTGGGGGCACTCGGCAGGAGGGAGGGGCCAGGAACACTGAAGAGGGACCCGAGAAGAGAAGGATCCAGGCTGCTCTGTTCAAAACCATTTCGCAGAGCAGGCAAGTATAACATGTTATCTATTTTTATAGAAAAGAAAACCAAGCTTTTCACCTTCTATAAATGGATGGAGTTGAGCTTTAAAGTGGACTGAACTTAACAATTGAAGATTTGCTGTGATATAGGGAAAATGTTGAAATGTTAATAGTGCTTGAGGGACTGAAAAAGTTACCTTTTTGTCTATTCCTCCTTAACAATAGCAGTGCATTACCTGGTATGTGGGGATCTCTAGGCACTTCTGTGCTTAGAGCATCATATGTGGCTGCTAGTGTTAAGAGATTTAGTGATGTCACTACTGTGTTGCTCAATGTTCTCCTAGCTGGAGTCTGGCATGGTGAAGCAAATCCCTGCCTCTACTTAATATGACCGCCGACACAGCACACACTGTAAGTCATTCATGTAGAAAGATCACCTTAGGAAAGACCAGAAGGCAATACTGGTGACCACTAACCCAAACAATATTAGTGCGCTTGCTAAAAAAAAAAAATGTTTAAATCACCTTAGTGAATGAACTAAGTAGCAAATAATGTTTAAAGAGGGAGTCCGGCGAAATTTTTTTTTTAAAGTCAGCAGCTACAAATACTGCAGCTGCTGACTTTTAAAATAATGACACTCACCTGTCACAGGGTCCAGCGACGTTTGCACCCGAGGCCCCGGTCCTCGGATGCTGCCGCCGCCATCTTGGGTATGGGAATCAAGAAATGAAGCCTTGCGGCTTCACTTCCCGGTTCCTTATTGCGCATGCGCGAGTCGCGCAATGCTATAGGAATGCTCCCCACTGTCTCTGGGACCCGTGTGTGTCCCAGCAGACAGCGCGGTGGGTGCAGATACCTGTTTTAGACAGGTATCTGCACCCCCCCTCCCCCCTGAAAGGTGCCAAATGTGACACCGGAGGGGGGGAGGGTTCCGATGAGCGGAAGTTCCACTTTAGGGTGGAACCCCGCTTTAAGGACTGCTGCATCTAAATATCAGACACTCGGCATATCTGTATGTTGAGTGTCATAAGCTGATTGTTAATTTGAACTTTTGTGAGATAATTAGTCAAAAATACATGAAGATTGAGAAGCATTTTGATAATGTTACATTTAGAATGACAAACTAATACAGGGGACACCCCATAAAGATATGGAAAATACCAACCATATCCTCAGCAGAGACCCCTAATTAAAGGAACGTACATTGAAAGAGATGATACTTTGTTTTGCAAATGTTTGGATAATTATACATTACGTTAATAATTTATAATGTACGAATTCATAATTAACACTTTTGTAGTCCTTTTTGTGAAAATTTGAATAAAAATCATTGAAACGACAAAGGACTGCTGCGTCTAAACCAACAATCTGGGTAGGATGTGTAATAAACTTAAATAAAACAATATTCTAGAGTGCGCTAACCTTGCACAAAAATCAATGCATCTCATAATAAACACAATAAAAGTGCATTATCATATTAGGAAAGGCATAAATCGGGTACATGTGTGATGTGCAAAGATTAAGCTGCAATCATATTAATAAAGTGCTCAGTTCCAAAACTTTGACATTTCTTCTCTCTTGTGGTGAAAAAATGATGTACACCACCACGGAAAGTGCTGCCCAAAAGGAATCACCAAAAAACGGTTAAATGAGCTCATTACTAGCTGCTCTGATCCCACAAGGCGATCACTAAGCGCCTTGCTACACAGGAGCCACATGCATCACGATCCAGAGTACAAAAGCTCCCCGAACTGCTACGTCGAAATAGACTCCAAGGAAGGGATTAAGGTACTGAGGGAGATCCATATAGTTTAGTATCTCACCAAATATTTAATAAAACAATGAATTTATATTTACAATCAGCAAGGAATTACTCAGCATGTGATACAAACAGCCAGCAGTTCCAATTGTTCAGCCTGACTTGCGAATGATGTCACGTGACACACCTCCAACGCGTTTCTCCTTAACAAGTGATGTTTGGGAATAAAAAATTACAGTGTGACATAAAAAAATTGCAACAACTGGCATTTTATTCCCTAGGGTCTCTGCTAAAATATAAAAAAATTACACGCACACTCGCCATCATTGCAAAGGTCAAAACGAGAGCAATAAGTCTAGTGCCAGACCTCCTGTGTAACTCTAAACTGGTAACCTGTAAAGGCGTTTAAAGAGTTGCATATGCAGAATTTTAAGTACCAAAGTTTGGCGCCATCCCACGTGCGGACGCTTTGTTAAAGTGTGACATGTTTGGTTTTGGGAGAAAACGCACTTTAATTTTATTGCACAAAAACACAATATAATCCCCAATTTTTTGGTAAAAGATGATTTAACACTAAGTAAAGAGGTACCCAACATGTCACGCTTTAACATTGCGTCCGCTCGTGGGATTGCGCCAAACTATGGTACTTAAAATTCTGCATATGCAACTCTTAAAATGCCATTACAGGTTACCAGTTTAGAGTTGCACAGGAGGTCTGGCACTAGACTTGATGCTCTCGTTCTGACGTTTATATTGTTTTGGGGTTCTAAGTAATTTTCTAACAAACTAGATTTTTACTTGCAGGAGAGGGGTGTCAATTGGGCCGGTATTGAAGTGGTTAAACACCTGTAAACGATATGCTTATGATCACGAGCCTTTTCTCAGCTTTCTTTTGACATGAGAAACGATAGTCTCATTTGGTTGCAGTTTTCGAAAATCATGTACTTTCATGTAGGAAATTTGCTAAGAAAAATTCGTTTTTATTTATCGATATGTTTGTTTTCCTTTTTAATTAGGTTAATACAGATGGACTTGTGCTGAAGGGATGGTACAATTGCCTCACTTTGGCTGTCTATGGAACAGTTGACCGAGTGATCATAAACCATGAGCGAGATTCTCCCCCTCCACCGCCGCCGCCTCCACCTCCCCCACAGCACCAACAGATTGGACTGAAGAGGAATCCAAAGCATGGTTTGAATAACTTTTTTTATATTTTTATTGTTTTTGTATGTGTTTTCATAGTGAGGCTTTGTTATTTTGCTGTAGTAGTCACGGTATATGCATAATCTTTTTATTTTTTATTTTTTTTTTTAGTATTGATATTAAACATTTTTTGCCCAGTTAAATAAATCTCCATTAGTTACACCAAAAGTAACAACCTTCCTATGGAATACTTACCTTCAAAGCAGACAGTCATTTGCTCTACCTGAACTCTGAGCTCCCTTTTACAGAGATTTCCAATACATTTATTATTATTTTGTCAACGTTATTAGTCATTGCATTGTCATTTTTGTATACCTAGTTAAATGTGCAGCAGGGCGACAAAATCTACCTATTTGAAATTTATCCTGCTAGTTTTCTAGCTTTGGTACCAATATAATCAAAGCCTATTGCTTTATTTATTGTAAATTGAATGCCTGTGGCTCCACATTTGAATGTTTTCATGTTCTCATTCTCCATTGTTAGTTGAAGAAGAGAAGGAAGACCAATACAATGGTAGTCCACCAAGACCACAGCCAAGAGGCCCACGGACTCCACCAGGTCCTCCCCCACCTGATGACGATGATGACGACGAGCCAATGCCTGCTGCAGGTACTGGCCCAGTAATTGGTTTATTAGATTTTACTGTTCTTTTCACCCCAGACTGGCTCCCGTTTTGGGTGGAGTGGGGCAAAGGTTGATCTTTCTCTGTGTCCTTATTGCTGTTCTGCATTGGAGATCTTCCTCAAATCCCTTTATGGGTCTGTTGCTTAAGTGAGTTCTTTATACAATATATTGCATGGAGATAGTGGAGGGTCATTGCGTGCCCTGTAGTGGAATTTATATGAGAATATGTGAATAATTCAATCTTGCGATTTGCGTTTGCTGAAATTCCATGTGTCAAGGAGCTAGTCTTCCTTTTGAGGTGCATTGAAACATTGGTCTATGCCATCCAAAATAGAGAAATCCTTTTTGCGTAGAATTCTTTTCCCTTCTCTCTCTCAATTCAGCAAAATTAAAGTAGTATTAAATTGGTTGTAAAGGCAGAAGGTTTTTTTATCTTAAGGCATTCTATGCATTAACCACCTCAAGATTGCACACAGTACATCATTTTGATGTTAAATACCGCTGTTATGGCAGCAGCTAGCTGCCATAACCCCTGTATTTTCTTGTACTGCGGGCGATTCATTGTCTAATAAAAGTGGTCCTGGCGGCAGATTTGCCACGGGATTACTTTTATAGGTGCTGGAGAAACAGAGTGGCGTCTGATGTCACTTCTGCCTTCCTGCCTTAAAGGGATTATTTTTTTTCAGGCAAAATTTACTTTTTTTATTTTTTTTACATTTTAAGTGTAAATGTGAGATCTGGGGTCTTTTTGACCCCAGATCTTGCAATAAAGAGGCCCTGACATGCTTATTTCTATTACAAAGGATGTTTACATTGTAAAAAGTAAAATAAATGAGAAAAAATTTAAAGCGACACATCCCTCCAAGCTTGTGCGCAGAAGCGACCGCTTAAGTAAGTCGCGCTCCCACATATGTAAATGTTGTTCAAACCACACATGTGAGGTATTGCCACGATCGTTAGAGCAATGGCAATAATTCTAGGACTAGACCTCCTCTAACTCTAACCGGTAACCTGTAAAGAAATTTAAAGGTTCGCCCATGGAGATTTTTAACTAGTGTAGTTTGTCGCCATTCCTTTCTTTTTTTGGGGTTTTTTTTTATTCAAAAAAGTGTATTTTTTTTAATCAAAAAAAAATGCGTTTGTAAGACTGCTGCACAAATAGTGTGACATAAAATATTGCAAAGATCGCCATTTTATTATCTTGGGTCTCTGCTAAAAAAATATGTTTGGGGGTTCCAAGTAATTTTCTAGCAAAAAATACTAATTAAAAAAAAATGTAAGCAAAAAGTTAAAAAAAAAAGTCTTCAATGTCCAGCAGCCCCCCTAATACTTACCTGAGCCCCATCTAGATCCATGTTGCAGGAGTGTCTTGGCTGTCCGGGACTCCCCTCCTCATTGGCTGAGACAGCAGCGTGGCGCCACTGCTGTCAAAAGTCAGTCAGCCAATGAGGAGAAAAAGGGGGCTGGGCCTGGCCGAGACTCCGTGTCTGAATGGACACCGGGAGCTGTGGCTCAGGTTGGGTGTCCCCATAGCAAGCGGCTTGCTGTGGAGGCACTTAACAGGAGAAAGGGGCCAGGAGCATTGAAGAGGGAACCGAGAAAAGGAACATCTGGGTTGCTCTGTGCAAAGCCACTGCACAGAGGAGGTAAGTATTAACATGTTTGTTGTTTTTAACTAAAAAAAACACGGGACTTTAGTATTACTTTTAAGCCCTCCGTTTTTTCAACTTTAATATATTAACCACCTATAAAACAGTTTCTTTAAAAAAAGTATGGCCAATGTTTTCTTTTTGGTCATACATCTCTTGTCGGTCATAGGGAGTGTACTTTTGCTCTCCTGTGATCCAGAATCAGCCCATAGTGGGTTATTGCCTGCTATCGGCAGACGTGGCAGAGCCATTTCAGATGCAGATCGCACTGCATTACATTCTTTCCCGGCCATGCTGTCTGGGGGAAACTGTCAACAGGGATTCAGAAGTGATGTCATACACATTGCTTCCTGGTCAGGAAAAATCACCCATCTATCCTACGGCACCCGCTATGCTGGTCCCGAGCCCACAGATGGGCGACTGGAGCCTGGGATACATGGTCTTGTACACATTATGTCTTTTACATAGCACCTAATTGTTCAGGGTCTTTAAAAATGGAAGAAAAGAGACAGAAATTTTGGCAGTAACTGCCAGTTAGATTGCAGCTCTTGCATTTTATAATAGTATAATTGAATATTGAACCAAATAAGAGACATTCCCAAATCATGCAAACGGGTTTCTAAAAAAAAAATATTGGTTAAATATTTTCTGCTTTCTGCCTGTTCCACAGGCTCCATAGAGTTCTTGGACTATTGCTATATTTGTATACTGTGTGTGTGTGTGTGTGTGTGTGTGTAGATAGATGGCTATAGATATATAATGTCTCTTATCTCTCTGACTTTAGGTGGTGAAAAAGAAGTTGAGCGAGAACCAAGAGAAGGTTACTTTGAGCCCATATCTCCTGACAGAGTGTCTATCCACCCTGATGGTGCTTACTCTGATGAAGAAGGGGATGATGATCCTCAGGATGATGGGGAGGATGATGAAGAGGAGGAGGAAGAAGATGATGAGGATGACATCGATGATGAGGATGATGTTCAAACAGAAGACAGCCTTGCTGATGAAGAGGACGACGAGGAGGAGGATGAGGAGGAAATCGAAGGTGCTCCTTTATTTTTTTTTTATCTTTTTTTTTTTTTTTTTTGCATAAACATTTTATTAGATGAACAAGGAAGTACATTAGGAAAATTCCAAGTATAGTACACAATCAAAAAGAAAAATACACGTTACATCATCAGTTCCTGTAAGAAAGTGGGGGTGATTAAACGTAGTCACCGAAAAAGAATAACGCAACACAGGTTTGCATCAAGAACTGGCATATAAATTGTAAATACGTACTTAAGTATCCAGCATAATAGCAGACCTATAGATTTGAAAATCGCATAAACCGCTTACAAAAATGCTAATATTTAGGTCTCTAATTCTTCCAAGAGCATCAAACTGCTGGTGCTCCCTATTTTTAATTTCGCACCATTCTGTTTTTTGAGCCGCTGCCTTTAAAAGCTTGTAAATGCCAGGTGTTTTGACCTGCATTAACGCAGGATCATCACAAGGACAAGCTATTCTCTGTCCCCTGCTCTCACCATACATACATGCATATGTGATAATGCAGCACATCTGCATTTTTACACAGCGCGATGCTCATCGCCACATGTCACTGTATAAAGTTCAAAGGTGTGTGTGTGTTTTATTTTTTTTACATTTAAAAAAAAAAAAAAAAAGTAAACTGTGCGATGTGTTCTAATCATGCACCACACTGCCCCTTTACAGCGTGCACCAGTGCGTGTATTATGCAGTGCATAAACGTGCCCAAAGATTTTCTTATTGCATTGTATGTCTTGGAAATTAGTAGGTAATTGGTAATTATTTCAGTCATAAAGGTTTTAAATCCAGTTTGGATGCAGTTGAGACCAGTCCCAACTTGGTGTTTTTCAACAAAAGTGGAAAACACTTAGGCCCTTTCCACATGGGCTGACCAATGTCAGTTTTTCAGGCAGACCTGATAGGACCTGGCACTCTTCCTTATTGAACGGCGGATGTCAGCGGTGACATATTTGTTACTATCCGAGCTGATCCTGTCTGCAAAATCCAGACAGATGGTCCGTTTTCACCCAATTCCCCATAGAGGAGAGCGGGACTGGGTCCGTCTCTGCTATGCAAATTGAGTGAAGACAGACCTGCTTAGCGGAGTGAGCAGTAGATTGTGTGGCAGGTGAAATCTGAAAATTACATTTCCAATTGAAGGAAAAAACCCTGGAGCTCCAACGCCGCATACACACGGTCGGAATTCTCGTCGGAAAAGGTTCTGATGGTTTTCCCATCGGAATTCCGACGGAATTTTGCTCAAACTGTCTTGCCTACACACGGTCACACCAAATTCCGATGGTCAATAACACCACGGCATAAAACACGTTCGGCACTATAAAAGGGAAGTATAATGCTTCCGAGCATGCGTCAAATTGTTTCCGCGCATGCGTCGTAATTTCGCGTGTCGGAATTGCATACACACGATCGGAAAATCCAATAGAAAGGTTTTCCGTCGGAAAAATTAAGAACAGGTTCTTAGTCCAAAGTCTGTCGGAAATTCCGACAGAAAAAGACCGATGGGCATACACACGGTTGGAAAATCTGATGAAAAGCTCCCATCGGACTGTTTCCATCGGAAATTCCGACCGTGTGTACGTGGCATTAGAGAATTGGACCCCTATACTTTAAAGAAAACCTCTACTGAAAAAAATGTAGGTTGCCATTGTTGACCTATCTTGACAATGTTATTTCCCTGTCTTTGGCTTCAGTACTTGGAATGACTGACCTTTAGCAAGCATGCACATAACTCCCATATCTAGCATATCTATTTTTGAATGATACTCAAAATGTGTCAAGGTATCATCATGCAAGTTTGTTCTTGCTCTTTTATTATTTAGACCTGTTCCTGACCGGAGTTGTTCTTTTTTTCCAGGAGATGACGTTTATGAACAGATCTCCAGTGATGAAGATGGAATTGCTGACTTGGAATCATTTAAATATCCCAGTTTTGATATAGATTACACTCCTGAAGACTTGGCAACTGTGCCCACCATGACTTATGATCCTTATGATCGTGATTTAGGCCCTCTCCTGTACTTCAACTGCCCATACAGAACTGCTTTTGAGAATGAAGTCGCCAAGCTGCGTGATCAGGACCTTGATAAAGAAACCTCTGGGGCTAATGAGACCTCTTTAAAGCTACTGGAATTATTGGATCTGTATCAGGATGACAGGGGAGCAAAGTGGGTTACAGCACTAGAAGAAGTTCCCTGCCTCATAGTGAAAGGATTGAGCTTTCTGCAGCTTAAAGAACCAGGACGGGACCATCTCAGCCAGTTAGTTGATTGGGCAATGCAAGCTTTGGATTTGCAGCTGGCTCTGCAGCAGCCAATAGCCTTGAATGTCCGACAGCTGAAAGCTGGCACAAAGTTGGTGTCCTCCCTGGCAGAATGTGGCACTCAGGCTGTAGAGTCTCTAATAAAAGCTGATGTTATTGACAAGTTGTATGACTTGCTGTTTGCGGAACATGTGTCCTCTTCTCTTAAATTAAATGCTTTTAAATCCCTGGACAGCGTTATCAGTACAACTGGAGGCATGGATGCATTTTTAAGGAACCATTCAGATATGCACGTGAAAAGCGGTTACCAAAGACTCTTGGAGTTGATCTTGTTGGACCAGACTGTTAGGGTTTTCACGGCTTGCTCTGCTGTGCTACGAAAATGTCACTTTTATGAACTACTTTCTGATGTAAAGAGAATGGCAGCTCAGTTATCTGACGCAACACCATTAGCTCCTTCAAACGCTAGAGAGCCAAATCAGCAGACAGCCCCTGCTGCAGAGAGACCAAACCGTGACTTGGATAATGAAGCCGAAGTTCCTATGGATATGGACCATCTTTTGGAATCTACCAATGTTAGTGAAGGGGAATTGGAGCGATTGTTGGGACTTTTGAATGAGATCTTTCATGTATTAGAAACCGCACTACACACCATGATCCAGCCTCCTGTAAAGTCCTTCCCAACAACTGCCAGAATCACTGGACCTCTTGAAAGGGATGACCCTTATCCTGTCATATATCGGTAAGGTGGAGTTTTGATATCGCTGCAATGTTGGATGTTTAACCATGTTCTTCCCAGAGAAGCAACTTTTAGCTTAATGTGATTAGTAGGCAGGCAAAACTCTTGTGTTGTATAGATCACAACTGCATATTTAGCTTACTAATCAAAATTTGTTACAAAAATCAATATCCTCTGTATTGTAATACCTCCCAATACAACTGTTTGCCCATAACAACGTAACACCTACAATAATAATGCAAAATAGGCAGCATGATATATGTTAGGAAATAAGCTGATGGTAATGTGATCCAGGTTTTGCTTGCTGTAGTTGACGGTTGTGCTGGTGGCTTCTTCTATCCTGAAATTTAATATTATAGGTTTTCTATTATGACTCATTTGGCTGGCAAGAGGGTCTTCCAATTTGTCTGGAAACTGGTATTTTAAAATGACCATTGACTTCTACGAGTCTTTTTGCTTGTGTTCCCTAGTGTGCAGAATTTTTTGTGGCATCCCTTTCTATATACATTCTTCTTTAAAAAGGTGCTTAAGTTAATATTTTGAGAAATTTAAAGTCAGCAGAGCCCAAATATCATACGACCGTTTTCGGTTAATAATTGCAAGTAGAAATTGAATAGCTAAATAAAGTCACGAAATTTCTTGTACGATGGATAAAAAAACTGAAGTGATGTCATGTGTTTGTAATGTATTTGTATTGTATTTTCGGACGACAAATGTACTGACTAAACAAAAATCGTACGAGGAAAATTTCCACGCATGTCCGATCGAATAATATCGGATGAGCGGTCGTGATTGGCTGTCGAAAGTAGTGTACACACATTCCGAAAATCGTACGATCCTTCCTTGGACGACCGTTTCCGTATGATATTCAGATTGTGTGTACTGGCCA